>LOJH01057457.1:0-11553 GCA_001685095.1 Ellobius talpinus | reverse complement strand
GTGAGCTGCTGTACACACGCTCACCAACCATCTCAGTACAAATGTGAGCTGCTGAACACACGCTCGCCAACCGTCTCAGTACAAATGTGAGCTGCTGTACACATGCTCGCCAACAGTCTCAGTACAAATGTGAGCTGCTGTACACACGCTCGCCAACAGTCTCAGTACAAATGTGAGCTGCTGTACACAAGCTCGCCAACCATCTCAGAACAAATGTGAGCTGCTGTACACACGCTCGCCAACCATCTCAGTACAAATGTGAGCTGCTGTACACACGCTCGCCAACCATCTCAGTATCCCTACTCCTCGAGCCAAGTGAGCGCTTCAGTCTGAGGAAGACCATGGCCAGCATATACTGCCACAGACAAGAACAAAACTTCTGGGAGAAACATGAACTTTAATAAACCTGTATCTGCCACCTTCCCAACACCTTCCCAACAACGTGTTTCTAATAAGACAGATCGATAGTGACATGAATTGGATTCTTAACACTATATAACACATAAGAATTGCTTTCACATAGGAAATAGCCTGATGTTCAGGAGCTACCTTAGTCAACAAATATTTTCCAAACAGTTAGCATGTTTCATCAACATACATTAGAGTGAAAGGCAGATCAATGGATTTATTTTCTAGTTTTACAAAAACTATGAAAATAAAAGCTGCTGCCATGACTTCAAATTCCACATGGTAACTAATATTTAGGATAGAAACACTTGTAGATTTGCTACAGCACTCAAGAATCGCGTTCACATCTATAAGAAGAACTAGTGAAACCTTTGCTTCCTCTCCAGTGACTGGGCATCTGTTTGGGTTTTCTTCTTGTACATCAACCTCAACACTGTATTTCATATGCTGGTCACAGAGAGAGAAGCTCTAGTCTGGAAGAAACAAGACTTCACAGAGACTGGATTTTAGAAAGAAGACTTAAAAGATGAAATAGAAGAAATTAAGATGTGGGTAGAGTGAATCCTGCAAACCCAGAAGATTCTTACATTCCTCCTAGATTCTTGCACAACAAATAACACATAATGAAATGGGAAGACACCGAATGAAAATAAAGCACATTTCATACATGGTCAGAGGAGAACCAGAGAAATTTTGTTTATCTGGAAGGCTGCGACACTCAGTTGGTAAAATGACTAACGACATACATGGACAGACAACAGGCCGTTGTTAAAATTACCAGCTAACACCACTCCTATGTTCTGAGGTGTCTCCTTCCTGCTGGATTTTGCAATGGTGGAAGTGGAGGTGGAACACGCAGATGGGGACTGTAGAAATCCCTCGTGCTTCTGTACCTGAGAGTTTTAGACAGGAAAAGATGCAAAAGCAGTGCATCCCTCTGTGCTTTACAGAGGGAGGGACAAGTGTTAGGTGGGAACTTTTACTCACCTATATACTCGGGGTTTAACAGCTCCCTTGAAATAAGGGTCCAGGGTAATTAGTCAGCCCTAGCCCCCGTAAATTAAGAGTGAAATCAATGACCTCCCACCCAACAGTTTAGCCTCCAGCCCTAGGAGGAGCAACAAGAGCCCGAGAGTCAGAATTGTGAATTCTAAGATTATTTCCCGGCTGGACTCCCTGGCCCCACACTGAATCTGAGTGCAGTTGTTCTGCCTACATACTGCAGCATGGCTACGGAAGAGCAGTGGACTGAGCATGGCTCCCTCCAGCCATGGCCAAAGCTCTAAGGAAATCCAGTTTTCATTTTGTCTATTTTAACTTTTTTCTCTTAACATAAACGAGTAGCTAAACCCGGAGCCAGGCCCCTGATGGTGGGGCTCTAGAAATAAGAGGCAAATCCCTTCTCAAGTCACTGGAAAGCTGAAAGGAGAGAAAGCAAGGCTAGCACCACCTCTCCACAGCTCACACTGTTGGTCCCAGGGTCTGTGCGGCTTTGCTTTCTCACTGAAATCATCTGCCAGAATGTTGGTTACCTGGGTCATAAAAGACTTTGGCTCTACTCTACTCAAAGGAGAAATAATGGCTAGGATCCCCACTACACACAAAGGGAGACATGTCAGGCTTCTAAGGAAGTTCCCATGCAAAGTCTCTCTTAGGCTGACCCCATTCCTGAGAGTAAACTCCCAGGCGTCTGACTGCATATGAAAACGGATGGGTCATGGCCTGCTCCCTGCATTGTGTTATGTGTTATAGAAACAAGACCTTGGAGTTGATTTTGAAAGGCACAGCCTTTGTTAAAGATAAGAAAGACTCTCTCTTCCTGACAAGCCAGCAGGATAGAGTGTCTAGTGGTTCTGACAGAAGGCAAGAGACTGTTGGGTCAGAAACAAAGATCTTTTATACTCACAGGAAAAGTGGTAGCCAGGGCACCAACATTTTCTGTGTCAGTTCCCCCAAGTCCTTAGGCTCAGAAGTAGTACTTAGAAAGCAACACACACATACAGTACGGGTTGTGAAGAGCCCCACACTCAAAGACTATGAGCCTGCTATACTGAACGGCACGTGTATGTGACCTGCTCATAGGAGACAATACCTTCCCAGGCCATGTCTATAAAATGCCAATGAAAAGAATCTTGAAGCAAGTTAGTCAGTTCCTATGCGCACGAGCCTTGCTGAAGTGCGAGAGAGCTGTAGAAAATTACTGTCCAGAAGCCCTTTGAAATTCCTATAATTATTATGTTGGGAAAGAGTCCAAAACTATCTTTTAATGTCTTTAACTTTTCCCTGATGTATCTGTATACTTATGAGTGCACGTGTGTGTGAGTATGTAGGCCCAAAGTTGATTCAGAGAATCCTTCTCTATCACTTTTCCACCTTATTCTTCGTGGCAGCGTCCCGGAGACAAACCCAGAGCTTGCCCATAGGGCTAGTCTGGCGAGTTTGCTCTGGGGATACCATTTTCATCTTGCATGGCTGGAACTGCAGGTTGTTGGGGTTCTCTTACTTAGATAGCAAGTTCTTTAACTGCTGAGCTGCCTCCTCAGCACAGCCAGGACTATCTTACTGCCGTCAAACTCTTTACTAAAGAACATAAAATGCAGGTCTTAGACATAGCTTTCCAGATCTAAGTGCTAATGAACTTGGGAAGAACAACATTTACTCTGACATTTGAGGTAAAGACGACACACTTAAGTTTGAAAAGCCATGTCTCTGTATTTAGACTCATGAGCCCACGTGACAGGGACTTATACTTATGCTCATATATGTCAACACATGCTCTTTTAGCTCTTGTCAGTCCAGTTACATATTCCTTTTAGTAAGTCCAGTCCTTTTCCTTGGGTATCTAGAAATTAGAAAACCCTAAGAAATTAACAGCAATTTAGGTTTTCAAAAACTTAGAGGCTCTGTTTGTCCCTATCCTGGTTGAGCACAGTGCTAAGATGCCATCAGCAAACTACTTACTTCCAGTTATGATGATTATGCTCCAGATTTTCAGTTAGAAATTGTTAGCTATGATCAAATCAAGTAGTCAGCAGAGAAAATTGAACATCATATGATCAATGTACACTTTGTGTGTTTGTATATATGTGTGTGTACAAACAGTACAATTAAAATAACGATACCTTTCTAGCAGACAGCTTTGTTCCAATATATTTTCAGAATATATGTAGGAATATTGGTCGAAGAGTCAGAAAAATTAAGTAATTTTAAGCTGAAAAAAATCACCATTTCATAAAATTGACAAGTTATCAAAGTAAAAATGAAGGAAGGGTTTTCCTGAGCCCATAAAAGTTTAATTATGTGGGTATTATACAGGCTTCCGGAAGTGTGAGGACAGATGGTTAGTATGAGCATTTTGAGAATTTCTCTCCCTAAAATACCTGAAATCTAGGCACCTGTCTCAATCAAGATGGGGATCTAGGCAGTAATGACAACCTCCAGCTTCCAGGATGTGGAATAGTCCAAATAAAAGCTCCCTTGAGTACACTCTAAGTTACTGATGCAGCCTCTAACTTAACACAGAGGTCATGGATGAGCTAGTCTACCCCCTGTCTCAGCCTTCCTTTCCAGTGCTAGAATTATAGGCCAGCTACCACACCCAAGTTCTGAAGATCTGAACTCTGGCCTTCATGCTTAGGGGACAAATATTTAACCCGCTATGCTATTCCCCCGATGGAATTGACCTGCACATGCTTGGCGTACCATTCCCTCTGTCCTAGTCCCAGAAGTACCTGAGAAAACTGCCAATATTTCACAAGCACCTGCATATTTAGTGACTATTTGCTACTGACACTAACTAATTATAAAACTAAAAAGGGCAAAACACAAATGTGACTCGAACATGAGAGTACTGTTTTTGTTTCTAAATATTGCTACTTTCTTCCCTGTTGAATTAGGGGACTTTTGTCCTTTCCTGTGGCTGCAGCTGCTTATCAGACAGATAACAAGGAAGTCAGCATAGAGATCTTTATAAAACTAGATACAGGGCTACCTTATGAGCCGGCTACACCTCTCCTAGGTAAAGGGCTGAGAGAGTCTACATCAGCACCCAACAGAGGGATCTTCATATCACAGTGATCAAGGGATGGGATTAGCTTACATGCCCATCGAGATGAATGGATAATGTAAATGTGATGCACACATAAACGGAGGTTTATGAAGCCATAAAGAAGAATGAAACTATATCACCTATGGGAAAACGAACAGAAATGGAGATCTACAGGTTAAACAGAATATGCCAGGCCCAGAAAGGCAAACACTGTGTCTTGTTTCTCATATGTAGATCCAGAATTTCAAATTTACTCAAGACATGCGGGCAGACAGAAGACTGCTGGAGAAGAGGAAGGGGGGCAGTGAGAATGGGGAGAAGGACAAGAGGCAACGGGAAGGTAAGATCAATCCTCACACTGCTGTGTGTAGTGTCCTAATGAAACTCTCACTAGGGACAACAAACACACAGTAATGACATTTTAAAAGTCACTGGATACAGTTATCCACTACACAGACAACTGACCTGACCTGACCTGAACCTGAGAGGAGAGAAAGGAAGCCGGGAATCACATCAGGGGACATTTGGTAAATTCAAGTCTATTCCTGGGAAGTTACCATTACTAAGGCATGTTAAGCCTACAAAGACATTGTCTTTGTGGAGGAGACCAACTGAGCCCCTCCTAGCTTCAGCCTGCTACAGAAAATGCTGTTTAGAAATAGAGCAAACTGACGGTTTGATTAAAGCATACTGATAACTTGCCTGAACTCAGGGCCTAGATTCTCCTCCTGCATTGTCCAGCAAGTTAAGTAGCCCACATCCCTTCTAGTCACAGGCAAAATTAGGAGCAACAGTAACTGCCTCCTCCTCTGCCCATATGTGAGCATGGTATCAGGCTCTCTTCTCCACCCATGTCCATCTCCACTACAAGAGCAAAGTTCAGAAACCAGACCACTGCCTCAGTCCTCCCCATCATGGTCAGCTCATTTCCCAAAACAGCAGTCTGCTCATGTACCACCACGCCATCATGTTCCCACATTACCTGATCAGAACACATGTGGCTCCTGAAAGCCTGCCAACCCCATTTCACCTGTAGTCAATGGTGTCTCGCTATTTTCACACAATTGTCTGGTTCTGATGAACTATCAGAGAAGTGGTCTCACTGCCTTGACATATGGCTACATGTGATCCTTGAGGCTTGTGTTACATGTCAACACTTATCTTGGTATCTGGACATTTTACTGACTACTGGCAGTAAGAAGTCCCAACCCAACAAGGACCATTACCTTGTCTGAAATGAGAACATTACAATTTTTATGCCATTTAATTTTCACAATGATTATGCTATTCCCACTTATAGATGAAAGAATTACTAACTTTCTCCAGCTCACAGCTAGTGGGTAGTGAAACTGGGGTTTGAATTCAAGTCTCTGTATGTGAAAAACTCATGGGCTGCAGAAGCAAGTATCTTATTTCCATACCCACAGCACTTACAGTTCATAGGATGTACTATTGGCCTGAAGAATGCCTGATAAATATTTCCATAGTGCTTTATTACACCAATCATTAGTTAGCAGGCACAGAGTTTCCCAACATCCCATTTGAACAGTAGGTTAACACATACAGCACTGTTTGGAGACTTGGTGAAATGACAAAGAAATGCTTTCTGTTATCCTTCAAACTCCTGATTTCTCATGTCTAACAAAACCCAATACATGGGAGGAGAAAAGGCTTCTGGAACATACTGCATGTCGTGCAACAGGACTGGGTGCTGAGTACATGAATGATGACTAAGTGCTGGTGCTGAGTATGTGCATGTCCCAGCAAATGGAGATTTGCAGCACATAGCCAAGAACACAGGCTCTGGAACTACAGAGAACTGAGTTGAAATTCCTGCCTCAGCCCTCACAAGCCAGTGATACAGTATCAGCTAAATTAGGGAGGATGCTAACTACTCCCTATGACAGTTCTAACGCACACACAGATCAAACTCACAGTCTCCTGCTCTGCCTCAAATAACTCCCACAGCACTGAGAAGAAGGATCTCTAGAGGAAGAGAACCAAAGGGGTCACACTGGGAGATTCTATAGATCTACAAGCGGTTAACATGGCTGCTCTCTTGACTTTAATCATCGTGGGGAAAAGAGATCAGAATTCTCTTTGGGAATGTTAGCTCTCCTGCTCATGTCTAGAAAATGATGCTTGCTGCCATTTGAAAGCAGCAAGCTAGTCAGAAGTCATCATGAGGACAGTGTGGCAAACTAAATCACATCAACCCAGATGCAGCAGGTCACTCTTAAAGGACATCTTCCCATCACCCCAGGTAAATCATTTGCCTCCAGATAATGAGTAGGCGGTAAAGGCAAGAACAGCACTCTGAAAGCTGGAGCTCTGTCTTGCCATTTGAAGCATGACCTTGGTCAGGTTCTTAAAGACATAATATTCATTTATTCAACAAATATTTACAGAGTATCTTTCGGATCCTTACCCTCAAAGAATTTATATTCTAATGGAAGAATAAAGATATGATATAACAAACAGGCAGAGAAGTTTTCAGATAGTGGCAAATGACAAGAATGAAGACAGCAAGGAAACAGATTGTACTGAACTGCGGAGTCATTTCAAAGGTCACACCTGAGACAAACAGAACTCCAGCAACTTCTCAGTTTTGGATGCCCACATATTTTCCTACGAAACAGCTACTGAGCAGGGAGGTAACGAAAGCCTCTCACAGCTCCAGGACAGCAGGACATCACGGCTATTGGAGATACATTATCTCTGTGCACAACACGCACAGCTCCACACCTGTACTAGGTTAAGCAGATCAAATGTGGACTCTTAGCTTTGAAGGCATTTACTGCAACAGTAAATTATTTTCAGCAAACTCCATATGGTTTTGCATACTGAATTTCTTTAGATCTACCTGAGAAGTTTGTACTTTACTAATATTTGGCCAATGAAGGTCAGCTGGGTCTCACGGGAATGTTAGCATGGACTTGCTTTTTCAAACCAGGCAGTCATGTGACTTCATGAGTAAGTGTCATCTTAAACTAAATCTTTCCAGCAATGTCTTACACCGCCAAATCCAGATGTACTGAAAAGTAAAATGGCAAAACTTAACTCCATATCCCCTTTTATATAAAAGTATGGGAAAACCTGAGGTGCTGAGGTATGGAAGCTTTCAAAGGAAACATCAGTATTTTGACCCACATTTTTCATGCGCCAATTAACTAGAAAATTACAAAAGCTGAAAACCTCTGATAAACTGTACCAAGGGATTAATATAATATGCCCTCCCCTCCTCCTTCCCACTCATACCATGCAGGGCTGTGTTTCTGGGAAGGAAATTAAAGCCTCTCAAACTGCTGTAAACTGAGGGTCTCTGAATTTTTAATTCCATTAACTAACCATTAGAAAACTAGAAATTGCTATCTGTGAAGCAGTGAGGGCAGGCGTCACAGCCATGTTGGATCTTGCAGGCACTGGTGGTTTCCCAGTAACACAATGGTTTGTGGGGCCACTACTTTAGGCACTTTGAGAATAATTAAATATTAAGCCCCTCTTTGATGTATGCAAAGTCTGCCTAAGAGGATTACCAGCATGGCGAATGTGGCACCCGCATTTTCTTCTTGTAATTGAACACTGTGGTATCATTATCTATTCTCATCTCCAGTCTGTAGAGTGGGTCTATCAGCAAGAGAACTGAAAAGGCTCCTGAAGGAGAAAGAGGCCAAGGCGAAACAGGAAACACTGTTCTCCAGGTACCTGGGATGCAGGGATGGCAAGGACAAAATGAGAGTAGCTGAGCGGACCACTGTCTACCTTAGCTCAAGGTTCTATTTTGACACAAAGTGTGAAGGTCTCAGTGGAATAGTCCTCCCCAGGGTGACAGACTAGTGGCAGAAGGCTGGCAGAGACATGCACTGCCCACAAGTGCCCAATCTCCCCAGACTTCTAGAGAAAGATGATACGGTCTCTGAAAACTGGCAACTGAAAAGATGATTTAAACCATAGACACAGTTAACACAACATTCCAGATGCAGATCATGTTTCATTCTGAAACCGCTGCTTCCTTTCCCAAAGACCAAGAAGGCGCTTCAGCTAGAAGGGGAAATTCCTCATCCAATTCCCTTGTGCTCTGAAAAGGCCAGGCAGACACAGAGAAGATGCAGTCACCACACTGTTCCTCAGAGAATACCCAGGACAGCAGCCCAGCAACGCCAGCATGGGGTGTGCTCATTTCCACTACCAAATATTTAAGGAACCTGACCATTACCTGCCAGAACAGGGAAACCTCTCTTAATCTGAGAGGAAAGTAGACACAGGGAGAAAATACAAATGTAAATGAGACACAGGATAACTTTCACTTGTCACTCTGAGACTTCCAGAGGGCCTGAACATTTGCTCCTTCACAGAACAAATACTCCTGAAATGAAGTTCATGGACCTCAAAGATGACAGCAAATAGGCTACAGCCACAGCAACAAAGTGGAAACAGTGAATGAGAATCTGAGGAAGAGCCCCCTGGAGAGGCGAAGGGTTACTTCAGTGGCTGTCCATTGAGGGGAGCCAAGGCGGGGGCTTCAAGCAGAGATCACAGAGGACCAGATTACTGACATGCTTTCCAGCTCACTCTCTTATAGAGCACAGACCTGCCTACCTAGGGACAGTGCTGCCCACAGTGGGATCTGGCCTCCTTGCCAATCCCTTAACTGAGCTCCCTCGGATGATTTTAGGTTGTGTCCAGCTGAAGATAAAGCTAGCTAGGACCTGTATCTTCCAGAGTTTCTATGATACCGGGAGACGAACTTTTAAAAGGAAGAAAGAGAAAGGAAGGATGAAGAAAGAAAAGATAACTAAAGGAGTTTTAGCTTTTGAGAATTCAAAGTTCAGTAAAGTTTGCAGTGATCAGAGAAGTTCCAGAGTGGAGGCCTGTAGGAGCCTCCAAAGGTCTGAGGAACGAAGACATTTGTCTTCCCTAGCCCACAGTGGTACAGGAGAAGGAAGGTCATGTCAAAAGTTCACAGGAAAGCCACCCACCTTTCCAGGCATTTCTCCTGGAAAAGGTCAAAGTCCATTTAACCAACATCATCAACAGTCCTGAAAATGGGCATGTGGACATGATGGACATGTGTTTAATAAGCACAGTCATGTTCAGCCATGTATGAAAATCAGAATAGACTTTATTACTCAGAATCCATCACTAAGCAGTTGGTACTGTTAGTCTGCAGCCAGCACACTGAACCTAATGGAAGTCTGCGTTACCGAAATGGTTACTATTAGCAACTGAAGCTGCCCTCTACCTACCGCTGATTGAGGAAGGATGTGAACGTAGATGAGGCTTACCTGTCTCTGAGGCCATGTGGCTCTGAGAATGGCTTCTGTTCGGAAGAACACCAGAAGCTTGCTGTCCTCCTC
Organism: Ellobius talpinus; assembly: GCA_001685095.1. Classification (NCBI taxonomy): domain Eukaryota; kingdom Metazoa; phylum Chordata; class Mammalia; order Rodentia; family Cricetidae; genus Ellobius; species Ellobius talpinus. Next base: position 1,740 of record LOJH01057457.1, on the reverse strand, counting down.
ACTCAAATGGAAAGACTGCCCCAAGATCTGGAGCGCCTGGATTCGAGGCCTCACAGGGCAGGTGTCGTCAGCACAGAAAGGCCGCAGCCACTGCAGCAGGTCCTCAGCAGACACCAGCTCCTCCCTGCAGAGCAAGACAAGATGGGAAGAGAAACTCCTGAGGCTTTTGTGTCCCTCCTATAATCAAATGCCACCACTGGCTTTGTTTTCTAATGAGAAAAAAAATCTGTTTTAAGTGACTTACAGCAAACCACACTGGAAGATCTAAAAACTATGTAAAATCAATGGAATTCTTAAACAGTAGCCTATTAAACTGAGCTTCATAAAGCTGACAAGACGTAACCACTAACTATTATGCTCTTAGTTTATTTCTTTGAAAATTTAACAAGTTGGAAAGCTTGTCTAATTGCTTGTACTAACAGTGTCAGGTCCCAGGCTAGTAATTTTATATACTTGATTACTAGTTGGCAACAGTTGTGTAAACAAGACATCAACAATTACATTTGCCAGGACAGACGTAGCTTCGGGGAGGTGATACAACCTCCCCAGGACCTGTCATGTATAGTGGTTTGACCCCACTGCCTGTGTTTCTCCATCACTTCTCACTTTGACCACAATTTATGCATGTGGGTACACAATCACTTAATATAATCTAGAAACAGAATGTGAATGCCTAGCTACTACTATATGGCTGCAAGGTCCAGAAGGATGCAGTGAAGGGGATGTTCTGCACACCTCTCCTCCTCCCAACCTAGGATCTGTTTTTCTGTAACCCTGAAAGGGCCATCTCAGTGAACTCACTCACTTGCTGATGTCAGTGATAGCTGCTAAGTGTTACCCATGGCAGACTCCCTTTCCAAAGACCCTGCATTATGCAGTGTTTGTACAACTGCATCCTTACAAAGCTCTTTGTATGAATCTCCTAAACTGAGCTGCAGACCAGGTCAAACATTATGCCAATTCCTAGTCTAATAAGACCAAAATAATATATTTAAAAACAAAAAACCTCCAAAAATTAGGTTCTGTATTGCCATTGAACATGTCTCTCAGCATATACCACAGCACATTGTACAAATATTATACACAATCAGGCACATACATATACTGACAAATGCTGTCTTATGGCAACTTACATTAAAAATAGAATTAAAGAAAAAGGAAATTATAAAATGTAAAGAATTGGCTTAAACACTTATAACTTTATGAATCATCTGCTAGTTTTACCAATAGCTACCTTTCCTTCTCAGTACTTGTTAGAAATGAGAAAAACTGGGGGTGGAAGATAGCTCAGTCAGTAAAGTGCTTGCCAACACACATGAGGAACTGATTTCAATCCTCAGAGACCACGTGGAAAAGGCAGGCACACAGACTATGGTGGAAGGGCTGGAGAGGAAGCTCAGTGGTTAAGAGCACTAGCTGGTCTTGCAGAGGATCTGAGCTTGGTTTTCAGCACCAACACCAGGCAGCTTCCAGGAGGATGCCCTTGTGGCTTTTCCAGTCACTTCATGCACATAGTACAAATATGATACATAAACAATCAGGCACATACATATACACACAACTAATAAGGAGGACAGGGATTGAGGAAGGCACCTGAAAAAAACTGCTGGCCTCCACTTACACACATGTGTACACACATGCATTCACATCTGTACACACAAGTGAAGACATACTTAAATCTGTGTATGTACACACACACACATGCACGAAAACCTGTACATGAGTGGAAACTTATACAGT
>LOJH01057456.1:0-11553 GCA_001685095.1 Ellobius talpinus | reverse complement strand
CTAATAAGAAGACTGAGCTAATGGGCCAATCAGTTTATAAGTAATGCAGACTCTTCGTGTGATTTTCTTTGGGGCTTGCCGGCTGTGGGGTATTGAGCGGGACATAAACCCCAACAAGCAGACCCTTCATGTTACAGTTTTGCTCTGTGTGATATATGTTATATACTGTTATACAAAACCCACCTTAGAACTCCATTGAGTCATGTAGCTCTCCTTTCTGTAGGCTGCATGTGGAATTTTATCTCATAATTTGTCTGCTATTTTTCCTCTAAGTTATTCACACTTATGTGATCAGCTGGAGGCCGAACTGGTGTCTAGACAACCTCAGAAAGTCTACTCACATACCTGGTTTGTGTTGGAATGTCACCATAGGTCAAGGGGATGTGCCTCTCATCCAAAAACCTAGCTTAATGTTGTTGCCACATATCTTCAGAATAGCAAAGGAACATGTTTCAATGGGCCCACTTTGTTATATTGGACAAGGCCAGTCCTCTAACCTTCCAGAGTCAAAAGGATGACAAATAGATTTTACCTCTTCATGGGAGAAGTTGCATCTCAGCTCAAGTGGGTAAATATAAGAAGGACTGGCACCACTTGGACAGTCGATTATCAATTCTTTCCATCTTTTTTCATTACCAGAGTTCATATTTTTTCTATAAGTTTAATTACTCCAGTCAATGTTGTTCCACCATAGCCAGACACACACTTGTTGGATATTTAAGTGAATGCACCTGATATGTACCACTTACTAGCTTATGTCATCTGCTTCTGAGTGCTGATGAAATGCCATGTGGTCTGGAGAAAGTTTGAATGTTGAGTAATTAAAAAAGGACAGAGTACTACCAAGTTGTGATTATGCTTACCGTAGGCTGCTTTCAAGGCAGGAGATTGTTCTTGACAAATAAGCTAATTTGAAAGTCCCACTAGTCAAGACAAATTTGTGTAACTCTATTTAAAAAGTGTTTTGGAGAGATTGGAATTATTTATAATTTTATATAAAGTCAGAATTTTTGTGTATGATTTCAAAGCTCTACTTTGAAAAACCTCCAATCATGTTATATGTTCACAGAGGGCAAAGATTGCATAAAATTAATTAACATGACAATGTGAGTTCAAAGTTTTCTGAATTTCTGAGCTAACACATTTTATATAATAATAGATGAGCAAAATACTTTATTGTATTTTTAAATAATCTAATCATACTTTAATGTCATTAAAATAAAACATTTGCAGTCTTGAATTATCCCTGCCAAAAGAAACAGATTTAAAATTCTCCCTTGGTTACATCGTCTCTGAAACAGTAGAAGAAATTTCTAGCTATTGACTTTCACTGTTAATAATCATATTATTTATTAATGTTATACCCTAAATGTTGTGGGATATTTTATTATACTGTATGAGGATGTGTCGTTGTTTTACCTTGCCTGTCTAAGGGACCTGATCAGTTTAATACAGAGCTGAGCGGCAAATAGCTAGGTAGGAGAAGACAGGCGGGACTTCTGGGCAGAGAGAGGAGCTCTGGGAAGAAGAGAGGTGAGAGATGCCAGTGAGACACAGAAGGAGTTGGACATACTGAATAGAGGAGAGGTAAAGAGCCACATGGCCAAATGTAGATGAAGAGAAACTGGTTTACTTAAGCTAGAAGAACTAGTTGGAAACAAGCCTAAGCTAAGACCAAGCTTTCATAATTAATAAAAAGCCCCCATGTCATTCATTATTTGAGGCTTGGAGGTCCAAAGAAAGTATGACAAGAAAGTACCTAAATCTTAGCACTGGTCCCACATATTTTCTTTACCTCAGGCTTTATCAACAAATAAAGGTTTAACAACTTGGTTACTAGTAAGATCAAAATTTTGTTCTGATTAGTGATAATAAATTTACTGCAGTTCTGGGATCTGGATAATATTCAAGCAATAGTGTTTCTCCAAGGAAGAATTCCTAAAAATAACTTTGGCTTCAGAATTCCACACAGGGACCATAGAACAAATATTCCATTATCCATGTGCTTCCTTGTCCAGCATTCCCTACACATGTAGTCAGTTGTAAACTTCGTTAAGGGACTATATCCTACAGACATGCACAGTCTGGCTATTCTTAGATTATTTGTGGAAGAGTGTGTCATAGTGGAACCTGTCCTAGTTTCCTTCCTAGTTACTGTGATAAAAAAAACCCAACCAACCTAGGGGAAATGAATGTGTAGATACATGCTTGTCCAGCATTTTTTTCAATCTTATACCATTAATGGTGCAATTCATGAAAGCTGCCACCCACGTTCACTTGGGTGACTCTTCCCACCTCAATTAACCCAAAGAAGAAAAAAAATTGTCACGGCACGCCCACTGCCTAACATGATATAGGTGACCCTTCATTGCAAGTCTTTCAAGATCTGTCAAGTGGACAATTCACACCAACTACCATAGGCCCACAGTCTCATATAGTCATAATTAGCTAGGGTAAAGTGGTGGTGGTCCCCTCTTTTGACATAGCTGAAGATATTAGCCAGAGTTCATCCCTTTGTTTAGCCTGTTACTCTCCACAGAGCCTTGAGTGTTGTGGGAAAGGTCACTTGTTCGTCCAGGCCGCAAAATAACCACTCAGAAAACCATATTATTTACAATACTGTTTGGCCGATAGCTTAAGCATATATTTGGATAAACTCATATCCTAAACTAACCCATCTCCATTCTTTTGCATGTTGCCACATGGCTGTGGCTTACCAGCTAAAGTTCCCAGCCTCTGTCTCAGGCAGTGGATTTGTGGCTTCTCCTAACTCTGCCTTCCTCCTCCCGTGCTATAGGCTAAGCCAGTTTTCTTTATTCATTAACCAATAAAATCAACAAATAGACAGAAGGACCTCCCACACCACTTGAGTTTGAGGTACCAACTATAGAGCAATACAGTTAACTACAAATACAATAGATACCCATCAATATCTAGAGGGTGCTGGAATGGGAGCCCCACGAGGGCAGTTTTGTCTGTTTCTTACCTCCAGCACCCAGAACAGCACCTGGCATAGAAGAAGCAAAATGCCCCTGTGTTCTAAAAGAAAGAATGCCAGGTCCTAAAGACATTGATAAGGTCCTTTCTGTTGGTCATGTTAAATGGGCACACACAAACCACAGACCAGAATGAGTAAAACATCCTGAATGCTATCCATGGAGAAGCAGAGACGAGGGGCTGGAAAGACAGCTCAAGTTCAGTTAAGAGCACTTGCTACCCTTGCAGAAGATTCCCATTTTTGCTACTTTTGCAGAAACAAAAGACTTACAGCACTTGTATCAGGCAGCTCACAATTGTATGTAACTCCAGCTCCAGGGTTCTGACACCTTCATCAGACCCCTTGGATACCTGCACTCAAGTATAGCTAAGCTACTCCAACAGACACTGACACATGCAAATATTAAAAAATAAAAACCCATCTGAAGTAAACAAATAAATAAATCATAAACGAGGAGCACTGGGTTTTGATGTCTTCAGTAATGATTAGCATCAAAACCAATGTGTAAAGTCTAGCCTTCCAAGTCATTGTAGATCATTAAATAAACTAAACTAAGTAGTGTGGGAATACAGAAATCTCAGCTAACATCGATCCCCTTATTAAACTTCGTTCTTACAAAACAAAACATAAAACTCAGTGCGATCCAACTGCAACTTATTGCGAACCATAATTCATCATTTTCAGTTGTCACTACAAACAAATGTTGACCTCCTTTACATGTGTTTTGAAACTGTTTTTCCTTTGTGTCGGATAGCTCCGCATACTTTCGCCAAACCAGCTCCATACTGGGGAAAACTAATTAGTGTTTGTCACTTTTGTGGATAATTATTGTATTTATGAGCTAATCGTAGACCCACTCTGGAATTATTCTCTGTTCAGCATCCAGAATTAGCACAATTTTCTATTCATTATACAGAGCCATCCTAGGAAGTGTCTCAGTGTCTTGGGATAAAATGTGTCCAAACCCAGCTACTCGATGTCTCCATTGAAGAACTCCCAACATTCACATTGGCATCTGGGCAGTCCAGGAAGCAAGTCCGTGATTGCTGTATGAACAGTTTGAGCTCTCCACTGGGAGATTATGGGTACCTTCTCTCTAGAATTATTGCTTCAGTGATGCAGAACTTGGCCAAGAGAAAGCACCTTTGGGACGAAGACTGAAAGCAGATGTTGTGACATCTGTCCCCTTTATTTATCAGAAGTCTATTATTTGCCTGGCTTGGTAAAGCTGGTGTTGGGTAAATCAAGACTATTTATCTAGAATTTAAGCCACAAATCTGTTCAGTGGTTTAAAGAGGAGGAAAAAAGATCGCAGAGATTTGGGGTGTATTCCGCCATAGCTGGATGTGGAAATGTCAGCACCTCTTCAAAATGCTTGAACTTCTTGCAGTTTGAAGGAAAGCAGAGCTAGCAAACATTTGCTGGGGTGGAAACTGAGCAGTTGGCACAAGTGGGTAAGATCTAGAGTAAGGGACGGGCATTTCTCACTTTGGCTGGCAGCTGGTCTTCGACCCACAGATACAGGCATCTTTTCTGCCTAATAAATAAGCTTTCCTTTCTGTACATCACAGGTAGCCAGGTCATGATTAGGAAAACAAATATGCAATGGGTGTTTGAATTATTGACCTGTAAGTGAAAGTGTGAACAGTAAGCCAGAAACCCACTATTCAGAAATGTTCAAACCATAATGCACATCCCACGGAATGCACCATCCAAATATTTGAAGGATTTGTTCTTTCTTTGCACAAGGCAGATATTGCTAATCAATTGCAACTGAGCCTACATGAGGCATACTTCTCCATCTCATCTTTTAGATCACCCACATGCTTTGGCTCAGAGGATGAAACCTCCTCATGGTACCTACTAGTAGGCATGCCAGCTGAAGGGTACCAGTTCACTTTTCCAAAGGACCAGAGTGGAATAAAAAAGAGGCTGCACTTGGGTGAGAATCCCATTGTTGTAGCACCTACCTACCCAGAGTGTCCCTAGATCCACCGAGGATAATGCATCTAGATCAAAGGGACAGATACATCTGACTTATCAGTTCCCTGAGCAATGCTGATTGTCCTTGGGGAAAAGACTCATTTCCTCAAAGATGACTTTGGTTATAAAATATCTGATTAAGTTCTATCACTTAGTGTCTTGGTTACATTTCTGATATTGTGATAAAGCACCATGACCAGGGCATCTTATAGAAGAAAGAGTTTAGTTTAGGCTTATGGTTCCAATGAATTAACATCCACGATGGCAGAATGGAGGTAAATGGTGGTCCGAGGCTGCAGCAGCTTAGGGTTCACATCTTGAACCACAGGCAAGAGGCAGAGAGAGCTAACTGGAAATGATGCAAATCTTTTGAAATTTCAAGGCTTACCCCTTGACACCCCTCCTCCAACAAGGTCACATCTCCTAATCCTTTCCTGTAGCACAAATAATAAAAACTCAGAGACAGATGGTTCTCTTTTTAGTCTGAAGTTTTCCTAGAGGTAAGAACTCGCTAGTGACTTGGCTGCTTTGCTTTTCTGATCTTCAGCTTGAACCCCAATATCTGTCTCTGGGTTTTACTATTCATGCCACACTTCCCAAACAGTTAAATCACCTAGGAACTAAGTATTCAAACTCATGAGCCTGTGGAGACCATCGTCATCCAAACCACCACACCTTATATATTCCCTACTCATGGTGAAAGTGTGTACTGCTGAATCTTACTGGTATTTCAATCGAGAATTCCTCTATATAATCTTTGTGTTTAAGAACAGGTACTTGTTCATGAAATTCTGTGACCTGTGGGGATAGTCTGCCCTGCTGTGACACCCTGTCACACACTGATTCCTCTGCTCTGACTTTTTGTCCCATGGTGGTTCCACGTGACTGCACGCTGGTTACCCATGAAGTAACCTTTTGCTTTTCTCTTTTACCCACAATTCATCACTATGAGCTCCATGCCTTTCTCACCATATTCATTTGTTCTTTTGTGAATTTTAGTATTACCTATTGATGTTCAGCCTTCTATCTGAATGGGACAGATGTGTTCTGGATCCTGTGAGATCCTCAGCACATCTGTCACAGTAGCAGCTCTCAGTCTTTCAAGACAATGTTATTACTTTTTAGTTATCCACCAGCAGCAAAGACACTTTGTCTTATATGACCTCATTGTCTTCAAAGGCTTTCTCCATTTGTCTTCATCTTTGGGGAAGTGTAGATAGAAAATGGCCAAGGGCATACATGAATAAGTTATGTTGCTAAAATCTTAGTGGAGTGCTATGAATGTAACCTCAGGCTCCCACTAGGTTTCAGACAAAGGTTGTATGCATCTGAAAAACATTTTAAAACCTTTTCCCTAAATAGGTGATGGTTTATAAATAAGTAAACATTGTTTCCCACTATGCTGATTCAATAGCATTTTTATTTAATCAAGTCTTATTCTATGCAAAATATTATTTGATTTAAAAGCATGTGAAACCAAATATATTAGACCGAGAAGTTAATGTGACACTATGTAAAATGTCATAATATTAGTAATTAATGGTTTTAACAATCTTTCCTATGTTTCCTTTTATATTTGTTGGCACTGGCTCAGATATCTACGGGTTGTAATGGTGACATCTGAAAGTCTTTTATACTTTCTCTGACAGACACATCCCAAATTGGAGTGTTGCAAATTCATTTCTACAGGTAAACCTTTATCAGGCTATCAACATTTAGAGTACAATTACTTTTCCTACCAAATACTATGGTCTACTTCAGACAGCTCACCATTGTAAACAACATAGAAAAAAATAACTTTACATGGAAAAAAGTAAAGTTTAATGGATGGTCAGACTAAGTTGAGATGATAGCAGAGACACCAGGCATTTGGGCTCAAAGGATCTTGTTATCACAGACCAAATAATTTTTTAACTTTTGCACACTTTAATACCTGAAAAACCGTGAAAAATTCCAACATCTAGCAGATGAAATAATTGCAGTTTGGATCTTCCAACGTCTAGTTTATGGAATAATTACAGCTGGGATACTGGCATAGATCTTAGCGATTCCCAAGTACACCCAAGCTTTGAAACCCTGCCCTCACCGTTTATATTTTCTAAAGCACTGCAGAAGAACTATGAGAGTGAGCATCGCCACAGCTCCAGCAGGCCCCTGAGTCCCTCATGAGAGTGAGCATCGCCACAGCTCCAGTGGGCCCTTGTGTTTTCTCATGAGAGTGAGTCTCGCCACAGTTCCAATGAACCCTTGTGTTCCTTGTGAGCTTCCTGTTCTATCTTGTAGGCATTTCTTTTAGTACATAGCAAATTTGCTCATCGTGTCTGTAGTGAGAAGGTAAGCGCTAGATTTTGGATGACCCAGTGTTTTATATAGACTGAAGGAAAGAGACGAAGGGCATGATGGGGCTCCAATAGTACCTCATTTTTGTTGTAACCCAGGTCAAAGCACTCACAATACACATGGGGAGAAAGAAAATGCAAGATAAATATTTTAAAATTGGACTTGACAAAGATTTGATGCCTGAAGAAAGATCACTGTGTTTATAGGGTATTATGTTCCTCAAATATTATATTCTGAAATCTGAAATGTTGAAAATGACAATTTGGCTGGAAGACAAAGGCTTTATTTTGAAAGTGTGAGTTAAGAGATGCCTGTAAAATGCATACTACGATTACCAAGTCCATAGTAAAGTCACAGGCCTGAAGAGGTTTGGTCAGAGGAAATATTCAAACAAGGGATCCACTGAGATGACCAACAGCATAGCCAAGAGAGGACCCTAAACGTGGACAGAGGAAGAGAAGCCAGGGAGGTGAGAGAAACAAGTGGGGCATTATGTAGCAGAGAGAAGCAGGAAGAGTGTTTTAAGGAGGGCAGGATGCCATTGGAAGGGTCAGCCAACATGAGTTCTGAGAGAGATCAGTAACTTCAGTGGCAGAAGATGATCAGCAGAGTTGCGCCATGGCCATGGATTCATGTATAGTGTGATACTCTGCAAACATGGTCTGTTTCTCCCATTAAATCATTACATATTGAGACTAGAAACATAAGGTTTTATATAAGTCACATAAAGCTGTCTATGATCGCTAATCTTGGGTGTCAATTTAATATATCTAGGAAGAGGGAGTCTCAACTGCATAATTGCTTCTATAAGACTGGTCTCTGGGCATGTCTGTGGAACACTTTTTGGATAGCTAAATGATCAAGGTGATTCAACCTACACCAATTAGCAGAGTGGTTCCATGAATCTCATAGAGCTGAAGCCTTCCCATTGCCAAGTGAAGTCACAGTCGATGTGAAGTCATGATACACTGTTTTCTTTTTGTTTATATTGATGCTTGTGACCACAAGTCTACATTTTTCTAGTTATACAAAACTGGAGTCAATATAATCACATACACTATGTGAATTCAATATAATAATAAGTTAATAGTTGTTATTGTATTGCTTTTTACTTTTAATTGAAAATTTTTATTAAAAATATTCATGAATACTGTATTTGCATCATCTCTCCCCTACCTTTCCTGTACAACCTCTCTCTCAAATTCATGACCACTGGTTCTTTAATTATTATTGTCATCCACCCCACCCCATTCCATTGTATATGCACAACCTTTTGAGTCCATTTAGTACTGCACACATGTACCCACACAACCTTCTGAGTCTGTATGTACATTTTGGGGGGGCTCACCATTTGGGTTCAGATAACCTACAATGAGTTCATCTCTAGAGAAGTGTCTCTCTCAGATGACATTGGCTGCCTGTGGTTCTTCATCTAGGCACAGGGGCCCTGTGAATGACTTTTGTATGGAGTAAGAGTCAGCTGTAAAGCCATCATACTGTCGCTGGCAGCTTCACGGAGCTTTGGATCGCTGTGTCGCTTTTGCATTTGTGCTTCTGCTCACAATGCCCATAGGAGAAATAGGTGGCATCATATCTGAACATCTAATTTATGTATTATGTATTTATATGCCGTATCATAACATAGGTATGTACAAAGCTCTGCCATCTAAATTCATGTCAGCACACTCTACAGTGTTTACACAACAGTAAAATTGTCCAAAGATGCTTTTCTCAGAGTATATCCCTGTGGTTAAGTGTGCATAATTTGTCCATGCAGTCCCTGGGTAGAAGCACTTCTAAGTTCTTTCCAGAGCTTCCTTTGGTTAGACGTTTAGGTCCTTTTCATTCCCACATCAGCATCAAGGGCACTCAGAGTGGCTTTGTAGGTCAGCGTACATTGATGGAATGGAAATCTCTGCATTGAGATGCCAATGTATATAAGTTATTGATAAGTGATGTGAAATTGACCACCTCTAGAAAATTTTCACAGCTAACTAATACTGAATTTAGAGAAGATATGGAAAAAGGAGAATATGAGTCATTTTAAGTCCCCAAGACCATATTATTGTACCATTTTATAGACAACACTTATTAAATATGGCTTCTCTTCCTAAACCCCAGTTTGTCGAGAGATGATAACACAGAACTCACATACCTGGTATAATGTGATACAAAGCATACATGTCATGCAATATTATTTTTAACATATGATACCATATTAGATGGACCAATTTGGCATTTTCTTTACATTTTTATTATATGTATTTTGTTATTTACTTTATTTATTTGTGCCTGCCTGTGCTTGCCACAGCACACCTGTGGAGGTCAGAGAACAGCTAGAAGCATCCGTTCTCTCCTGGACTTGAACTATCTCCTTTCCTTCTTTCCTCGCTCCCTCCCTCGCTCCCTCCCTCCCTCGCTCCCTCCCTCCCTGTCTCCCTCCCTTAATTCCTTCATGTCTCCCTCCCCCTTCCTTTATTTATTCCTTTCTTCCTCCCTGTCTCCCTCTCTTGTCCCTCCCCCTCTATCCCTCCCTCCCTTCTTCCTTTTGCTGCTTCTCTTTGTTTCAGCCAGACTCTGATGTCTGAGTCAGGGAGCAGTGCTGATTAAGACTGTGCTTTTTCATCCATTGGATTTACATAGGACATCTTTCTGCAGTATTTTCATTTAGTGGGACACGCGTAAGTTGTGATTTTAGATGACTGTCAATGTTAAGAATTTCACTTTAGCACTGTGGGTACACCTGACATCAATGCACTAATATTTAACTCAAAATTGTGTTAAATTTTGTTAAACTAAGTCTATAAGTGAGTTGGGTCTCAGAGTTCACCTATATACTTATGTGTGTACATATACCATCTTAGTTTATGGAATTACCAACTTTCCTCGTTGGATAGAAAATTCTTCAATGGTTTCAAGATTTATAAATGTTTAACCTGGAAATGTTGTGTCTTGGAAAGTCTGCACGCCTAACTATTTCCAGCATCTTTGACTCAGCATAATGGCCCTTTCAGGCCTGCTCCAGTGTGTGCCCTGGTTCCCACCCTTGATGCAGTCTGGAATGTTCTTCATCCATCCAGTAGCTAATGTGAATCTGCAGCAGGCTTCAGATCCCAGACTTCTGCTAAGCATCCTCCAAGGCCTCCTGGCTCACCCACAATTCCTACCTTTTTTTTAGCACTCTCTTTCTCCTTCCCTACATGTTCTGCTTGCCAGTCTCACATTTATCAAGCTCTGTCACCACGGTGATCTGTGTTGATTTTCCACCCTGGACCTTGGTTGCTTCCACCACCATTGTTTGGCACCACACTGTGTGTGCTACCATTTTCTTATTAAAAATAATAATGAGGCCATTTGATGCTGACTTTGCCCCATCACAGTTTTGGATACTCTTCCTAATTCTAGTATTTAGTTTCTGATTCACTGTTATTGTTTTATGATTGACCTGTGGTCCCAGTTTTAATCCCTCCTTTTATCAGATAGTAAATTAACTATTTTTCCAAAGGCTGGCTGACTTTGGGAATTTAATATTTCCATATTATCTCTAGGCTTGCTGTGGATTAACTTGGCTGACACAGTTCACGTGGTGGTAGAGATGCCAAGGTTCTTCCTCAGGTCAAGAATGGCCATTTCTCTTGAGGGAACGTGAAAGAATGTAGCATTATTACCTTATGATTTCTGCACCAATGTTTTAATGATTTACTGTATTTTTATTCTGCTATTATTAAGGTAGTATGATGAAGTACATGATCACTGTTAATTTTGCAAAAGCCAGCAGTACTGAAACCTCAGCAGTGCTGATTCTTATGTAAAGATGCCACGTTTTTTTATCCTATGAGTTAGTTTTTTCTATCAAATGTAGGGTTAATTATTTCCCTGTTTTCACTGTGCTGGCATCATTTATAGGGAGCCCCACACATATATTGAAACTCCACAGTTACTATTGGTCGGTGGAGATTACATGGCTGTTTTTTGTTTCTATTTTATTTTATTTTCAGTCCTATAAAATTACTGGTGTTCCAATTTTTTACTGCCACACCAACTCCAGTGTTGTCTGTGTGACATGACATATGTCATTATGCCAGACGGGAGCTATGCGTCCTATGGTACTAGGCTTCCTGGAGGTCAATGGCAGACAGCCCAGTATTGGCTGCCCTTGGGGCATAGACGGGTTTCTTGATTAGCTGGCTATGCAGGATATGGGCTTTGCACAATCTCTTTTATAATAATGA
>LOJH01057454.1:0-11553 GCA_001685095.1 Ellobius talpinus | reverse complement strand
TCTAGACGTCTAGGAACGCAATGTCAAAACCCCCATAGCCGGCCTGGATTCACCATACTCCCAACCACAAGGGAACACTTTGATGCATCTGGAGGCTTTACTCCTGACTGTATTCCAGACTTGCTTCCCTGCCTCTCACCCAGGTGACAGCTGTAGCTTGCTGGCCCCTAACTGAAGACTCAAGTCCTCCAATTAAGAACTTTCAAGTATTCTCTTATCTCAAAAAAAAATCTCTGGAAGAGAACCTATAAACACATGCAATCCTGGGGACAAAGACTGGTATTGGTGACCAGAGGCCAGGCGCGGGCACCCTCTCGGTTACCAGGCAAGTAGCGAGAGTGCTTCAAGTAGTGCTGCTTCGCTGCAGATCGCTGGGATGGCGTGTCTCTCCTCTGGGAGGAGGCCTGGGTTGAGACACTGGTTCCTGTGCCCACCGGCTCTGATGGCTTCAGGTCCAAAACGCTTTCAAACCTGAATCAAGAGAATGTGGCTTAAGTCAGGAGACAGGAGCCATGTGTGACACATCATCAGAGAGATCCTGCTGACTCCCAGATCCGAGTCAGCCTGCTCACTGGGACAAGCAGCACACTTGCCTGCAGAGGGTGTCATCACTCTGTCTCTTCTTGTTTTTCACATCTATCCTGGTGAGAGAGGGACTGAAATCTAAGTCATCCAAGTCAGCCCATTCATCGGAGTCCTTTGTGGACCTAGAAATGAGACCCCATCGTCTCCTGCTCTTTGGCTTGATTTCGCCATTCTTGTGTTCCAGGCCAGCTAGAGTTTTCTGCGTACACAGAAGAAGGAAAAGAAAAATCAACATTAACGGGGTTCATCTATCAATAATCTGTGCGTATGCTGGAGAGTGTGTGTATATGTGTGTCTGTCTGTCTGTGTGCATGCTGGGGACGGAATCCACATTATCCTGAGCCATAACCTCAGCCCACGTGCAATTTCTATTCTGCACTCCCTTTGTTACAGTAGAAAGGACCTGGAGTACCCGCCAGGCCTCATTCATTTACAAAGGCAGTTGTGGAAAGTGCAGACCCACACTGCCTGCCTCTAACTCATCCTGCACCAAGCACAGTTTTTCTTTTTTTTTTTTTGTAAACCAAAGTTCACAAAGTTACATGGAACAAGAATGTAAGAGAGGAAGATATAATAAAGTATCCCTATTATCCTCCTGATGCTGTGATAGAGCGGAGCAATTTCAGGTTCCGGCCTGTCCTGGTGAGGAAGCTGAGATGACAGGAACCGGAGGTGACAGTCCCGTTAACATCCACGGTCAAGAGTAGACAGCAATGAATGAATACATGTGTGCTTGAGCTCAGCTCACGCTCTCCATGCACACAGGCCAGTGCCCAGCCCACCTGAATGCACCCAGTTAGGAAAGCCCTTAGGCTGGGGAGGCGGTGCTGCGGCTCTAAGTACATGCTGCTCCTGCAGAGGACTGGAGTTCAGCTCTTAGCACCCACATCAGACAGTTTGTAATCATGACTGTAATTCACCAGAGAATTCAACACTTCTGACCTCGGAGCATGCACACACCACACACACACACACCCACACACACACACACACACACCCCACACAATTTTACATAATGAAAATAAATCTTAAGAAGAAAAAAGATTCCTCCTAGGCATGCCCACAGGCTAACCTAATTGAGACAATTCCTCACTAGACTTGGTCCCCAGAAGAGTCTACATTGCATCAGGCTGACAAAGCAAACCACCACAGGGCATATGATTCTTCTGACATATTAGAAAGATGGCTAAATTCTAACTTGGGCCTTTGTTATAACAGACAAGCGATTACTGCAAATCTTGGTCACCCTGCTGTATTACATCTAATGATGCAAACGATGGCTTTTCAGTAGCCTGGGAATTATCTCTGATATAATCTTTGATGTACAGAATTAGTACAACAGGGGTTTCCAAACAGGTCACTTCCCAGTCTTGAGAAGGCATAAAGTAACAAGAGATGGATGCCCACAAGCCCTGGGACATACACATTGTATGGGTTGGGATTCTGGTGGACAGTTGTCCAGAAAAGGGCCCTCTTGTGAATGGAGGTATCAGGGCGTGAGACGTGACAGCAATGTGCAAAGGGTAACTCCAGCCCTCTGGCAGGTTGTCATTTTACTGATCCAACACACACTGTTTATTTAAAAATCAGCTGAACAAAGATTTGTGCTCACTTAACAGCCCAGCATTGACATCAATTCATAATAATAATATAAAACAGTCTACAGATAGAAGAATGACTTCAGCTCCTTAGGATTTTCATTATAGGTATTAGGACCTTCCATTGTCAAGAGCAAACTGGTCTGGGAGAGGGGACATAAGTTAAGATCTTCTTCCTCGGATGAAGAAACTGACTCTTATTTCATTTTCCAATCCATCTGAGGGAAGTCAGGGCACGAGCTCAAGCAGGGCAGGTACCTGGAGGCAGGAACAGGAACAGAAGCCATGGCAACTGTCTTGCTCCTCAAGTCTTGCTCATCTTGCTTTCTTATAACACCCCAGAATCGCCAAGGGTGGGACCACTATATGTGGTCCCTCTCACATCAACCACTAATAAAAAAATACACCACAGGCTTGGCCACAGGCCAATATAATGGGGGGGCATTTTCTCATTTGAGGTTCCCTCTTCTCAAATAACTCAGTTTGTATCAAACTGATATTAAACATGCTAGCACTATATATATTTTGATGATATACACTAGGTACTATTCTAAATTCTTCTCAAGTATTAACAAATTCAGTCTTCAAGACATTTACATTAGGTAGACATTTTAATTGTTTCTATTTAACAGGTGAGATATGCGGAGCACTGAAGCCAGGTAACTTGCTTAAGGGCACCAAGTTGTTGAAGAGCAGAACTCTGGTTATAGAGTCCAGCTTGCTACCATTACTCCAGTTACTAGGAGGAGTGTGTGATGGTTTGAATTAGAACATCCATAGGCCCAGATGTTTGAGTACTCGGTCTCTAGTTGGTGGTGCTATTTGGGTAGGGTTAGGATGCGTGCCCTGGCTGGAGGGAGTATGTCACTGGGGTGGGCTTTGTGGTTTTAAAGTCATGTGCCATCCCAGCGTGCTCTCTTTGCTTGGTGTCTACAGCTCAAGATGTAAGTCCTCAGCCTCCTGCCCCTACTGCCATGCCTTTGTTCTGCTGTCATGGGCTCTGGAACCATCCACTCAAATAAACCCCTTCTCTAAGTTACCTTCGTCATGGTGTTTACCAGTGCAACAGCAAAAGACCTAATACAGAATGGTACTGTTAATGGAAAAGGCAGAAACTGAATTCAGACTTCCTATCAAGGGCCTTCTCACAATGGTACTGGGGAAATACATGTGCACTGAAAAGGAAAATATTTCACACAATATTTGTATTCAGTAGAGAATTAACTGAGACTACAATTTCTTTGTGAACATGTGACACTTACTGGCTGAAGAGTCTTATTGTGGAGGGACGGGAAGAATGTTGGGCTTGGCTTGCCCTCCTGAAGATGGCTGAGCTGATCTGCCCTGGAAGCTTCACCTTTGTAGGGGTACACAAAATGCTGAGGGGGCTGACTGGTTTGGTTTGGTCGTGAAGAAATCAGTGTTTGTGCCTTGGGTGGGGGCTGGGCAGGAGGGGCTGGCTTGATATGAGGAGGTGGGGCTGTCTTGTCTTGGACATCTTTCTGTGGTTTTCCTGAATCCCGTGTGATGCTGCCCAGTGGGTGTCCAATCTGGAAGTAAGGATACCGAAGTGCCTGGAATGACAAATGAAGCATTAGAAGGAAAAGTCCAGAAGGGACAGTAAACACCATCATGACCAATGGACTATAGTTCATGTGGTCAGTTCACTACAGGCTCTTAGCCTCAACCTGCTATAAAATAATATACTATATTGGTAACCCTCTTCTGTTTTTCCATATCTGAGTTAATATAAAATTTACATATTAGTTGCAATACTTAAAATTGTTTGGATAAAGCAGATGGTATGAATCTGGGAATGGTGGGACATGCCCATAATCCTAGCACTCAGGAAAGCGGAGGCAGGAGGATCAGAAGGTAAAGGCTAGACTTGGTCAAACAGAAAGTTCAGGCTGGATTATATATATAAGACCTTGTCTCAAAACCAACTAACCGACAACAAGAACAGCAAAGCAGGCAGGAGGTATCTCTGCCATACCCAGGCTGCGCCAAGAGTACAACACAGGATACACTCAGACCTTCCCAGAAGACAAGGGTTGGCTGCCAGTTGATCGATAATTGAGTTCCCGGTTAACCAACGCATAAACCTTAATGTGCAGAAGCTTACAATTCTTTGTGAAATTCTATATGTATTCCCCGAATTTGTTAATGGAAGCACTGAAAATAAGAGATTTTCTTAATGAGTCTGGATCATAAACATTTATAATTAGTGTGTGTTAAGTGCAGCCTCAGAGGCCTGGATTATGGCATGTAACCAGAAAGAATTCTTTGCAGCCCCTGGCATTTTTGAAAGTCTGATCTGATTTGGGGGCATTTTTAGCTTTTCTGATACCATTCCTCCATTGGTTTTAGTTATATGAGTGTCGTTGTATTTGTTTAACTTAATATTTTATAGGTATCCTATAGAAAACAAAGTGGCTCATCAGAAATCTTCCTTGCTGTCCTAAAACCATTTGTGAATTTTACCATCAGCAGTGCATGGCCTTTCTAACCGTGTCTGATCAGCCAAAGGCTGCTGGCACTAGGCTGTGGCTGCCTCTTTAGGACGTTAAGAAAGAACTTTCCACCCCTTTAACTATCCCCAGCTGTTACCTCTCCAGCTACCTCCACACCAGCACTTTCTTCTGACAGCTCTGCCGCTTCTATGATAAAAGCTTACAGATCACCTTCTCTGGTCAGAGCTGGTCATTTATTGGATGCTCTGAGCAATGTGATTAATTGTTCATGAGCCAAGCTTGACAAAGGCTCAAACAGAACTAATGTAAAACCAGGCTTGCAGGTGGCAGGTGAGGACAAGGGCTACCTTGGCTCTTTTGGGTACATTTCATAATTTAGCAGTGTAGCTCAGGGGAAAGTGGGCAGGAAGACATTCGGAAGCCCTGCCACCTGGATTCTAGGCAGCTGCACTACCTGTACCAGTTACTGAATAAGTGATTAGGGAAAATCATTCTCACTTTCTAAGATTTAATTTTCTTACCTACAGAAGTGAAAACAAAAATATTTACTGCATGGCGTCTTCATTAGGTTGAAATCACATGAAACACCATGGCATGTACAGAGTACATAAAAATGCCAGCTGCAGTTACTTGCCTGGCTGTGTCTGTCGGCCATTCTGTCTCTGTTGTCTGTACACGAGGGAGCTGGGTTTGGTAAGCTTTCTTTCAACAGTCAGTGCTGGCTCGTCACCAAACTACTGAGCAATCTGAACTCATAGAGAACACTTTTAAAAAAAACCTTTGAAGACAGACAGACAGACATATAAACACTTCTTTTCTTTTCTTTTCCATTCTTTATTCCTTGACAATTTTACGTTTATCTTCTTTATTTGTTGTTTTTTTTTCTGTTTTGAGACAGAGTTTCTCTGTGTAGCCCTGGCTGTCCTGGAAATCCTCTGTTGATCAAACTGGCTTTGAACTCAGAGATGTGCCTGTCTCTGTTTCCTGAGTACTGGGACTAAAGGTGTGTGCCACCATGCCCTGCTGACAATTTTATATTTTTTTCATTTGCAGATTACATATATATCACACATTGTGATATATGTTGTATCAGATATCAATGTTAGTTCAAAGTAAATAAGACTGTTTAATCTTAACTATTTTAATTATGCCCAACAAGTTCCAGGTTACTTTAAATTCCTCCAATATTTTCAGTCATGTTACCAAATGAAATCTTGCCATGCAATTCATTGAAATACCCAGTGTTAGGTATAGCTTTCCTAGGAAACACTTGAAACAGAACAAAACCAGGCAAACCTGACTAGCGGTCGGTCGTTTCTTGGGATCCCACTGCAGCAGGTCTCTCAGGAGCTGAATGGCTTCACTGCTAGCATTTGGAATCAGAGTCTTTAAGTTATTGGGTATGCACTGGGGCCAGAGGAAATTCATAGCACTTGACAGCTGGTAGCCTTCAGGCCAGTCAGTCTGCAGGAAAAGACAGGAAACGCTGCTGAGCCGGTGCTGTGACTGGGGTTAGGAGTCTTCACGAGTGCCCGGAACCAGAGGCAATGGTCGCATGACTCCACTAGGCAGGTGTAGATGATGAGGCCCAGCTCCCCTAACACAGACTACAGAGCATGAAATCTGAGAGACAGCAGGAAAGGCAGTGACTCGCCACCAGCTCAGCTCGTTTTACAGCCTTTACAGAAGACTGTCCACCTCGGGAGGACAGGGGATTGAAGTCCATAGCATTTTCCCTGCTGGCGCCCTGACACATGGGTTTTGGAAATTGCTAGCATGGTATCTTTGAGGGGGAAGACCAAATAAAATGAGGTAAAGCAAAATACCTATTCCTGGCCTGGTAGACCTGTGAAACCATGTGTTCCTGTATCACCAATGACTAAATATTTACGCCGAGAGGACTTGCACAGCTGTCCTCTCCACACCCCGGTTCTCATGCTTCACATCTGGGGCCCTGGAGGCTGGAATGAACAGTGGGAAATCTGAATGGAGAGGCTCGAGGCTCCTCCAGTCCTAACACGACTGTTTCATAAGGCATACCCTGATAGAATTTTGACCCCTCCTTGGAGCCAGCAGGCACCATGTACACCATCCACTCAGACAGTTCTTGGGTGAATGCTGAGTGTCCTGAAATAATTCAATATAAATCCTTCTCTTAAAAATATCACTGTCCTTAAAAGACAAAAATAGGACATTTATTTTAAAATACAGTAATGAAAAATGACAAAGGCCACCAGAGGGGTAGGTATGGATACAAAGAGGAAGGAAGCCAGCAGAGGACTTTGAAAGCCTTATCATTAAAAGGGTGGCAGTAATGACCTATTCAAACAATTTAAAAAAAATAAACTTTGGGTGGTGGTAGAGCACGCCTTTAATCCCAGCACTTGGGAGGCAGAGGCAGGTNACAGGCTCCAAAGCTACAGAGAAACCCTGTCTCGAAAAACCAAAAAACAAAAAAAACAACAACAACAAAAAACTTTTTCTAGCATGTTTCAGGCCCAAGATTTGATACGTACCACACATAGATACACATACAAGCACAAAGAAAAAAATGGGGAGAGAGGAGAGAAAGAGAGATAGAGAGGTAAAATAAAGATAGATGAAATAGCAATAGTACTGAGAGTTGGGGAAATAGAGACAAGACAAATCTATTAAGAGCAAAGAACACAGATACAGGGGGAACACAGATACAGGGGGAACACAGATACAGGGGGAACACAGATACAGCGGAGACTGGAGAAGCAGTGGGAGGAAGAGTACCCAGTACTATGGAGGAAGAAGGGGTCTTGACGGTCACTAAAGAGACATTCACTCAGGCGAGACACAGAAATGGGGACATTCCAGGGTACAGAGCCAGGCTGGGCACTGCAATGAAGCAAGGAGTTGAGGGGCTGGGCAATGAATGAATACTTTCAAGATTGTAACCAGGAAAGAAAATCTAGTTAAAGACTGTCTGAAAGATACGCTGGAGGGAAAAGCCTGGAAAGTGTGTGTGGGGGGGGCAAGCAATGACGCCCACAGTTCCAGCTCCGACTCTGCAAAGACAAACAGCCTTAGCTGAGCATGGTGGTGCACTCCCGGCACTTCAAAAGGAGGCAGAGGCAGGCAGATCTCTGTGGAGTCCAGGCCAGCCTGGGCTCCATGGTGAGACCTGGTCTCAAAATCCCAAATCCAAACTCAAACCCAACAAACTGGCAGGCAATATGACACTCAGTCTCAAGACTGGCCCTCTAGGGACCATGATGAGACCACATGAAGAAAGGAAGTAAGTTAAATGGTAAGCCCTGAGCTTCAAGGGATTTCAGTCAGAGGCGATGGAGCAAGAAGAAAGGCCCCAAACAGCATTAAGGATCTGAACAGCTGTAAAGGAGAGAGAGAAGCAGGGGTGCAGATCGCCTTCGGAAGGTTGAATAGTCATAACCYTGCCCATATGAATGGAGAAATTCTGTAAAGACATGAGACGATATCAAGAGGAAGTAGAGATCCATGACAAACACCGCAGCTGTAAGCAGAACGAAGGGGAGAAGCTGGCTTTGCTAGAGGACCTGGGCAGAGGAGCGTGGTCAAGGTCAAGAGACAGACTCTAGGTGTGCTGGTGCTGCGCAGCACTGTGGAGAGGCAGAGCAGGAAGCTGCTGCCTATGGCTTGTGGTCTATGGCATTACCTTCTTCGGTGTTCCCAACACTTGGCAAATTTTGAAAATCGTGTCAATTTCACTGGCCCCAGGGAAAAGAGGCCGGAGGGTGTACACCTCTGCCATGATGCAGCCCACTGCCCAGACATCAATGGGTGAGCTGTAATTGGTAGACCTCAGGAGTACTTCTGGAGCCCTATACCTGAAAAGAAAAAGTTAACAGCTAGCTATTGCTTCTACTGGTCAGAAGGTAAATTCATTAACAAGTAACTCTTAATTAAAGTATATATATTTTCCTAAATCCAGTGTGATACATGGGCTTACAAGGACTTGACAACTGTTATGGACAATAATAAAAAATAATAGTTTTAGGGTTGTGGAGATAGCTCAGTGGGTAAGGACACTTGCATGCAAGTATGAGGACCTGAGTTCAAATCCCTAGCACCCAAGTAAAAAGTCAGGCATGGCTTCATGTGCCTGTTACTCCAGCATTCAGGAGCAGAGACAGGGGATTTCATGCACTTACTGGCTACCCAGCCTAGCCCAAAAGGTGAACTTTTCAGCTCATTGAGAGACCCTGTCTCAAGGAAATAAGGCTGACAGTGATAGAGGAAGACACTCAATGTCCTCCTCTAGCCTCTCCATAGGTATGAGCACCTACACAGGCACTTGTATGTACTATATACACATATACAATACATATACTCTATACACACATGATAGAGAGAGGGGGAGGAAGGAAGGACAGAAGAGAAATAAAAGAAGTTGGGATCTACTCTAAGCCTTCTTAAACCTTTTCCATTTGTGACTCTTCTTCACAAGGAATTGTTATACCTCCTCAGGTATATAGGTATATTAAATAGGCATAAAAATTTAAGAAATTAATTTAATTAATTCTGTAGTATGCATATAATTTTACCATTTATTAAAGATGAGAGCAAAAATTTACCTAATGATTTTTTTTCAAGGCAGGGTTTCTCTGTGTAGCCTGGTTGTCCTGGAACTTGCTATATAGACCAGGCTGGCCTTGAACTCAGATATCTGTCTGCCTCTGCCTCCCAAGTGCTGGGACTAATGGCATGCACCATCACATCTGGTGAGACAGACTGTTATGTAGCCCAGGCTGGCCAATATCACTCTATAGCCAAGGGTGACCTTGGACTTCTGCTCCTCCTGCCTCCATCTCCTGGTGCTGGAATTACAGGCATGTGCCAGCTCACCTGGTTTAATGAGGTGCTGAGGGTTGAACCAGGACTTGACGCATGGTTGGTGGGTACTCTATTTGCTGAGCCATAGTCTCAGCTCCATCTAATGATTTCCTTTTTTAAAAAAATATTTATTTATTTATTATGTATACAACATTCTGCTTCCATGTATGCCCGCATGTCAGAAGAGAGCGCCAGATCTCATTACAGATGGCTGTGAACCACCATGTGGTTGCCGGGAATTGAACTCAGGACCTTTGGAAGAGCAGCCAGTGCTCTTAACCACTAAGCCATCTCTCCAGCCCCAACTTCCTTTAAATGAAACTCAACTAGCAAATCAAACACCAATTTTAAAAGTCAAACACTCTAACACAATCCAATCCAAAGAGATACCGGGAATGGTAGGAAAATATTAAAAGTCTTTGTTTTCTACAGTTAAACTATTATGTTATTCTACAAGAGCAAAAAAATCCATCCACATCACTGCAGTTATACCATATGATAGTCTTGAATCTGAGCTGCAAGGCTTTGGGCAGCCTCACTAGCACTGTGTGGCTGGCAGCATATGCACTGAAGAGCACACATGCCATGTGTTTGGAGCCAAAGCAGCAGTGAAGTCCTGCATGCAACTTGGGGTCACAGCCAGAAATCCTGAGTCATTGCACAGTTGATTCTGAGTTAGTTCTCAGTTGTACACTCAGAAGCCTTTCACCATTGCCCGATTTTTCACAGCCCCGCATTCGGTTACCTGACCACATGTGGGACTGCAGCGCACAGTTTTAAAAGCTAGACTCCACTCCCCCTGAGGTGTCTACTAAGCATGTGTCTACAGGAGTCTCTTCCTCCTTCTCTTCCAATGCCTTTAAAGAATTCTGAGTGGGGGTGTGCGCACATGAGACAGGAGGTGTTGGGTCCCTCTGGAGCTAGAGTTACAAATGGCTGGTTATAAGCCACCTGATGAGGGTGCGGGACTGCACTTGGGTCCTCTCTGAGAACGGGACAAACTCTACTATTCAGTCACATCTCTTGCATACAGGAATCCCCTCTGCATCTTCAGAAACACAGGATGGAATTGGGTGGGAAAAAGAGAGCAGGGAAGAAGGTTGTGGGGAAAATACCGTAAGAAAAACTTTCATACAAAAATTATTTAGACAAGGGCTGGAGAATTGGCTTGGCCATTAAGAGCACAGGTTGCTTTTGCAGAGGAACCGGGTTCAATTCCTAGCACCTACATGACAGCTCACTCACAACCATCTGTAATTCTAGTTCCAGAGGATCTGACCGCTCAGGCACCAGGCATGCACATGGTACACGTACACACATATATGCAGGCAAAACACTCATACACATAAAATAAATCTAAAAACTTTAAAAATTATTTAGACTGTGGACAGCATGTTGGCTTTACTTTTAAAATTGCTTTGAACACAAGCTTATATCTTCATTCAGTAACAAAATACCTGCAGTGTTTGAACTATTTGTGGCATTTTAGTGACATAATGTTTATGATTAATACTGTCCTCAGCATAAAGTTTCATTGTTTCTGTTGTTTTGATTATTTTTTTTTTGAGACAGGGTCTCACTATGTAACCCTGGCCAGCCTGGAACTCACGCTATAGACCAGGCTAGCAAGGAACTCACAAAGATCCACCTGCCTCCTGGGATTAAGAAGTGTGTGTCACCACACCTGGCCTTATGTATAAACTGCATCTTTTGAAAGAAGCACAATTAAGTAATTTTGAGAGAAAAAGCATTTACCATCTAGTAGACACATAGTCTGTGTATGGAGGTCTTGATCGGATTTCTCGGGCCAATCCAAAGTCTGCAATTTTCACAAGTTCTGGTCCCATGCAGAGGAGGTTCTCAGGCTTTAGGTCCCGGTGGAAGAAGCCTGCGGAGACAGTGAAGGAATCCAAATGCATGCTCCTTTCTGTACTGCGCTCTGTAGCTCTAACATCTGACAACATCTGTAACAAACAACTCTAACATTGGCATTAAATGTATACTGTAACAGCAACAAATACACACACACAAACATATATATAAAATCAAAAAAA
>LOJH01057453.1:0-11553 GCA_001685095.1 Ellobius talpinus | reverse complement strand
TAGTTTACATCATATGGGCACAGGAGACCACTTCCTATGTAGATCCCCAGCACAACAGACAATAAGGACTACATTGAATAAATGGGACCTCCTCACGTAATTTTTGGGGGAAGGATTTGCTTTAACGTATAAACTTATACAGCTACTATAAGAATCAGTGTGACATTTCCTCAGGAAGATAAAAGAATCTATCTACCCCAACATCGAGCTATACTGTTCTTGGGCATATACCCAAAAGACATTTCATCTTAGTGCAGAGACATTTGTTTGACCATGTTCCTTGCTGCTCTAGTCACAATAGCCAGAATTAGATACAACCTGTCACTCAAGAGAAGAACAGATAAAGAAACTGTGGATCATTTACAGAGTGGAGTTTTACTCCACCATTAAGAAAAATAAATCATGAAATTCACAAGTAAATGGATGGAATTAGAAATAAATCATCCTGAGTGAGGGATCTCAGAACCAGAATGACACTGATTGTGTTTGCTTACATGTGAATATTAGTTGTTAAACCAGTGATAGCCAAGGTACAATCCATAGAACTGCAAGGGTTAGGTATAGAGTAAGAGATTGGAAGAGACAGATAGATTTCCCTAGGAAATGGAAATAAAATAGATAGTTAGGCATGGATGGGGAGGTGCAGGAATGGGAAGATAAAGTGGGGAAGGAAAAGGGAGATGAAAGAGGGAATATGGTAAGAAACAGCTCAAATTAAGAGCCATTTTTGAGGAGTGGTGTGAAGGAAACCTAATACAGTAGAAGCTTTGTAAAATACATACACATATAAAGACAATCTAAATGAAATCACCAAATAATGGAAGGCAGGGAGTTCCAACTGGACATTCCTTATCACCAAATGAAGCTTCCAGTACCAGGACTGGGTTACAACTAGTCAAGTTGTTGGCCAATGGGGTCTCATGGGAACCCACAAACAACCTAGATGGTTGCCTAGACTGTAATTTGCTCTCTACAAACTGACAGCAAGGCCGCACTGCTGAAGACCACACCTATACAACTCATTAAAAATGGAGACGTTGGGCTGGTGCTTACATTGAGAAAGCCTTCACCCCTGCCTGCTAGCATCTTTGGTACAGGAAGGTATTCTGAATGATACCAAAAGAGAAACAAAAACACCAAGCCAGCCACAAACTCTTTGATCTACAGTGGTGTCCTGCCTGCAAGATAAGCTAGGGCAATGGAGTCACAGAGCATGTGGGAGCCACCAACCAGTATCCAATTTGACCCAAGGCCTGTTCTACAATATGGAACCCATACCTGAAACTTCTTGGGTGGCCAAGAACCTAAGACTAGATAGTCCAAAGACCTGGAGTAAAACCAAATATTACTATTCTTTAAAAAAAGTAACAATAAAAAGTCTCCTGATGACATTCTGCTATACTCATAGGTCAGTGCCTTCCTTGTTCAGCCATCATCAGAGAAGCTTCCTCCTGCAGCAGAGAACAGAGATACACAGTCAAATATCATGCAGAGAGTGAGAGGCCTTGGAATACTCAGCTTCAAATGGGATGGCTCCATCAAATTCCTCCCTTCAAGCCTCAGGGAACCCCAAAGTGGAAGAGGCTGGAAGTGTGTAAGAGCCAGAGGTGATGGAGAAAACCAAGAAAACAAGGCCTTCCAGACCAACACGAGCAAAGCTCATATGAACTCAGAGGCCGAGGCAGCACGCACAGGGTCTGCACGGGTCTGCCCCAGGTCCTCTGTGTATATTATGGCTTCCAGTTTACCGTTTTTATGGGACTCCTGAGTGTGTGAATGAGTGTGTCTCTCTGATTCTTGTGCCTTCTCTTGGGCTCTTTTCCTTGTTTTGCCCCATTTTGATGAGTTAGTTTTTGTTTTATTATTTTATGTGTTATGTTATACCATATTATGTTATGTTCACTTAAAAGCCTGTTTGTTTTCTAATAAGAGACAGGATGGGAGTAGATCCATATGGAAGGGGAGGTAGGGTGGAACTGGGAGGAGTAGAGGGAGACAATCAATAATCAATAAACAATAATCAGGATATATTATGTGAGGAGAAAAAATCTATTTTCAATTGTAAAAATATTGAGAAAATAATGGCTACAATTTTATGACTTTTGTGAAAAACACCAACTTACATAGCCAACCCTGTCAATTTAAAGTTTTATATCCAGCTGAAACAGTTTTCAAAATGAAGGTGAAACCGAAGTATTTTTAGACAAGCATTTCAGACAAGCACAGACGGGGAACCTCCTTCAGCCAATGGCCTTTAAGAGGCTGGACTAGGTTTGGGTGTGACTTAGGGTACCAAAAAAAACTACAGTCCCCACCCCCAGCTTGGTCTCTTCTTCCCGAAAGCCACAGGGATGTCGGACCCCATTCCTATTTCCTCGTTGTGATCCATGAGTTCCCTTTTAATAAAGAAAACCCTTAGAATACTCTATTTGGAGTTAGCATGTGCTTATTTGACTCCCCCATCCGGACCCCAATTTGACGCGTTCTGCATTAAAGCACTGGGGACATGCTCGACTGGAAGTTCTTAAGTTTGTTAGTGCTGTGACCCTTTATTTAATACAGCTCCTCGTGCTACAGTGGACCCCCAACCATAAAATTATTCCATTGCTGCTTCGTAACTGTAATTTTGCTACTAATATGAATAGTAATATAAGTATCTGATATGAAGGATACCTGATATGTGACTCCCAGATTGAGAACCACCATACCTGATCATAGGCTAGTCACCATGAGCAGTACACCCAGGTAAAGGTGCACTGTCTGGGAATACATGGCTTAATGGAGTCACCCTGTTTCCAGAGATTTTTCAATTGTAATTGAAGGGGGACAGTGTTAGCTACCCATGCTGTCAAAAGACTACATATTATACTAGAACAATCACTAAAATAAATATTAGCAAGAAGTATATCCAAAGTATCTCTTTCTCATTTTACTCTTAATTACATTGAAGAGTAAGAGAGAAAAAGTGTAATTTCTCTTCCTCACCCACCTCAGTGGTCATGGGCAACACATCAACAAGAGACAGGATAGCAAGAGAAAACCATAGCGATTTATGTAAGAAAAAGTTTATGTGATATGGGAGCCTTCCTTCACATATGAATAACTAGGGTTTTTATTCTTAGTCTGCTGAGAAGTGGACTGTGGGAATGCATGGCTTGGCAAGAGGGTGTATTCTAGTAGAGGGGGCTGCATAAGGCCTGCTCACACAGATGCTGTTCTCGTCACCTCCTCAGGGTCTAAGGCAGGACACTCATCACACAAGGACTTTCAGGGGACAGAAAGGACATGTCTCTTCCTGAGTCCTAAGACTTGTTTTGGGAAACAGAAATTTTCATTTCTGCAAATGACTCAATGGTAATGGGACTAAAGAACTTCAAAACGAAGCATTCAGCATGGCAAGACCTCACACCCTTCTGAGCATCATGCTCTGACTCCAGCAGATAAATTCCACTAGCAATGTCCAAAGTAGGAAAATACAAGAGGTATACTTACAGAGATCTTAAGTCTCTGTATATTTGGCGCATATGTATCTGTGTGCTTGTGTGTATCTTTCCCCATATATACACATATGATACATACGTGTATATTCTTTCCATCCTGGGGTGGGAAGGACTTCCCCTGAATATCCAGAGGAGCTTAGAACATCACTGATGTGGAACATTTTCCTTTTGCATGTGAAATTTCAATTGGTGCTTGGATTCCGTTAAGCAGGGTTCTTGGGATAAATGTCAGAATCAGAATGATGATGTTTGTTATTTCATATTTGAATATCTCTTCACATATTTCTTCTATATTCTTGTACATACACTAATTAAAAACTATAGATAGAATTTCAAGGCCTTTATCTCAATTTCCAGCACTATCGTGTTATTTAACAAAGCACAGTGGTATGTATGTATAAAAATGTCACAGTAAAACTCTTTGTATACTAAATAGAATCAATTTAAAAATTAAAGTAAAAATTATCGGCAAATTTTCTTTTAAATTGAGCATTCATCATATTAATGATTTTAAGACAAGTCTATGTATGTGTGTGTGGTACATGTGTGTACACGTTTGTGTGTACACATATGTATACATACATAAGTGTGAGCAAGTATCAAGGCTAAAGTAGATGTCTGGTATCATCGTCAATATTTCTTTAACTTATTTTTTGAGACAGTTTCTCCCTGACCCCAAGGCTCACTTATTCAGCAAGACAAGCTGGCCAGTGAGCCCCAGGGACACTCCTGTTTCCACCACTCCCTGCCTTTTACATGGGTCCTGGGAACCCCTTTACCAACTGGGCCATTTACCCAGACCATGATTCATTAATTATTTAAAATACCAACACACTAAGCACCGTTCTCTTGTACCAGGTATGTACATGGCTCTTTTTTATACACAAGCAACATCATTTGATTTAGCCTTAGAAGCATGCACTTTCTTTTTGTGTGGGTGCCCTTTGTCCTTGAATTATAGTTGAAAAAAGTACAGTCAGACACAGCCACAAGGATAATGTGCTGAAATTTAGAGTAAACAAGCTATAAACCCCAAGTGTTCATTTGTGTGAGATAAATCAAGGAAACTACGCCATAATTAAATCTATAGTGAGTATACTTCTTAATTACCCAGCATTGAGTTTTATTTTATAATCTTGCACTTGTATTCTTTATAGCTGATAATCACATAACCTTTGTAAATTTTGTATGTCAAAAATTGATGTACAGCCTTAGAATATTTATCGAAACATATATGTTGGTGGCAAAACATGCCTTGCTTCCCCAAAGCCAGGACATGAAGCACATGCTTATCTGCTAGACATGTAATATGAAACCTCAAAAAAAAACCTACACTTTCAAAACTAAAACCCAGATTATGCCACTAGTCTTCATTAAAAAGTCACAGACCAATAAAACAGGCCATATTAATTTCCCTATTATGGTTGAAGCTGAAAACTATTTCTATGTTTTTGAAGTTACTTCTTAAATAATAAAAACTTGAAACCGAGTCACAGAGTGGAGTTGACAAGGTAGGGTGTTGGCTTCTAGAAACAAAAGGAAGAGTAAAGGAGATTGAAGAAGCCGAAAGAAGTCAAGGGGCTCTGAGCATCAGTTGGCTACACCTTTTCTTGTTTCCTGTTGATTTGGTAGATTACCTCTGCAGACTTAGAAGTCTCAAGTTATAACAAAGATCACTCTGCTTCATAGCTTCAGTGACTGCTAATTCAGAATCAGTGTGAGGTCTTCTGACTCATGACTCCTTAGGAGGCTGCCATCAAGACAGGAGCCCAGCTGCACGGATTAGAAAATTTATCTGGGGGATCCACTCCCCATCAAACAGCTGAAGCTAACAAGAGCCCAAGGCTTCCTTCATTGGCCTTGAGAATCTTCACATCCGGGAGAGAAGCAGCAGCTGGCTGTATTGCTTTTAAGACACATCTTGGGAATTAGGAAAAAGGCTACATTCCAGTGGGTAGAAGGAAGTCACTATGCCTCATCTAGGCAAGGAGGAAGAACGATGTAACAAGGCACAGCCTTTTGAAGAGAGGAATGTCAATGCATTTGTAGGCTTCCTAGACACTCCCAAGGCAGGCCTATCAGAGGCTACCTTGCTGCTGGTGAAATACCGCTTTCCTCGTGTTCTCCTATGGTTTCGTTTTACTTATGATGGAGATAGCTAAAGGTCAAGAAGTCAAATCTTCACATTTTCTTCACAGATACATCTTTTGGTGACATAATAGCAAATGTTTTTTCTTATATTTCGACAGAAAGTGTTTATAATAGAAAATTATTGATAAATTCATAAAAAGAATTAAGGATTTGATTATTTTGACTATAGCATGCCTATGTTTCTTTAGACATCCACCAAAAAAACAAAAGTTCACAATATATAGCAACAAGAAAATTCCAAATTATTCACATGAAAAAACTAAATGTATCAAACATATGCAAATCAAATACACCCCAAGTCCTAGTGCACTTTCTTTGACCAGCACAGCACACACTTGTGTTTTTGATATTGAAGACCTCACAGACAGCTCTCCAATCCAATATCCCAGACTGAGTTAGATTCCCTATCTTCCACAGCTGTGGATTCCCATTCTTAAGTGTGTCCTCGGAGCCTGCAGTGGAACTGCTCATTAAATGGCTTCCTCTTCCTGCTGGATTTCAGTTAGTAGCAGCACTTTTTTGTTCCAGATTATTTAAATGAATTAGGCTACTGATGAAGCAATTTGTACTTTTTAGGGAAATAAAATCTCAAAATCTGAGCTGGCACTGTTAACCTCTTGGGACAGGAGAACTTTCTTTAGCACTGTTTTCTCAGGTGTGAGTGTGCAACCCAAGCCAGCTTCTGCTAAGGACTAGGGGCAGGTGCTCCCTCCTTTCTCCTCTGTCTTTTTCCTTTCTCCTCTCTCCTCTCTCTTCGCTCCTCTTCCATCTCTTGCATCTCCTTTGTGGAGTAATATATTCCCCGACCATAATGTGAGGGCACTCAAAGGAATCTGCAAAAGCCCCTCTGGTTCAAAAGGTGAAAAACTTGAAAATGTCAAACATTCACTATATATCTAATAAGTAACTCAACAAAATTGATATCTAATTTATACCATCAAGGGTCTTTCAGTTATAAAAACAATGAAAATGTAAGCAAGAACTATTTTTTGACTCGGTGAATTTGGAGGAAGAATGAACTCTTCTTGGTGACGTTTAACCTTGTTATTTACATGCTTTTGAAGCTGTAGGAAGGAACAGGGTCTCCTAATCTTTGCTGAAGGGATTGAAAGTTGCAGTGAGAAAATGAGATTGAGAAAGGTGTTCATTTGGTGTCATGTGGCTTGTCACAGGGCATGACAGATCTGATTGAACTCACAAACAGAAAAATCATAAAAATGGTTATCTCCAAAAAGGCAGAACTCAGTCTCTGAGGCCAGTATTCAGAGGGGAGAACAAAAGATGGTCTTTTATCTTGGTGACTGAGAGGATGTTCACATCTGAGGAGAGGTAAGGTTGTTCAAATACATATTTTCACTGACCACTTTAGTCTTGCTTTGGTGATAAACAAAACCATCCTGGTTCACCTATGATATTCTAACCACTCTGAAATAGAGCAGAATTCTACAAATAAGATGTTCATATGCAAACAACTGAAGATTTTAAGAAAAAGACAATACCTTTACTTCTCTACCGGTCTCAGCCATAATGTACAACTTGTGTTTCTAAGTCTGAGATTCAACCAGTCATGTTCCTTGACCCTCTCCTCAGAGTTCTTCACAAATGGATAGATGTGGTTGGAGGGGAAGACTTTATCCCAGGAGCCTACCTCCAAAAGAGTGATTCGATTCTCTGCTTCACCTGAAGGATTTTCAAGTGCAATGCTGAGTCAAGGAAGGGTTCCATAATCAACCTAAGGCAGTGAAAGAAACACACACACACACACACACACACACACACACACACACTATTAATCCGTTCCTTCAGAGAACCATGACTATTAATTACAGCAGGCATCTTTTGGGGATATCTCCTGCCACTGTCACTGCCACATGATGTCTTTCGATCTGTGTCCCCAAAAGAACAACTAGTAAACACTGTGCTTGTTCAATCAGAATGCCCTCAACTCGTAACCCTCAGCTTTCCAAAACGCTTGTCTCACCTCAACTCTATACCACCATAAAGACTCAGTTCATTACAATATTGATGAGTAGCCAGGTTAAAGAAAATTATTTTTTTCCTATAAAATTCTATTATGAAAATGTTCCCACATGCAGAAGATGAAGGACTAGCACTATCTTACAGCACAAAAGCTCCTGGATTACATGGTAAACATTCTCCAA
Organism: Ellobius talpinus; assembly: GCA_001685095.1. Taxonomy (NCBI): domain Eukaryota; kingdom Metazoa; phylum Chordata; class Mammalia; order Rodentia; family Cricetidae; genus Ellobius; species Ellobius talpinus. The sequence goes on along the minus strand of LOJH01057453.1, from coordinate 3,740 downwards.
TATGAATGTTCAACTTTAGCTCAGTCACATTATCTGGAAGATAAGAATCTAAGAAACAGCCTTACAAATGGGACTAATTGTTAAGTTTAACTATAAATCATTTGAAAAAGTTTATAGTTTATATTTTCCATTATATACTCATATAAATCATGTTATAGTAGTAAGCACTACTATATTTTGTATTCTGGTTAAGTTACAAAGAAAAATTGGTAGTACAATATGGAAATATCAATAATTTCTGCATGTCTAAGAATGTATTTACCAGCTCACTAACTACAGAGACAATCCTTTTCTAATGTGACAGCATTATGCCCAGTTCCGTTCAATTTGATGAATATTTACTGAGCACTTTGCATGCCAGATAGAACGTACATAATTCTTACCCACCAGGAGTAGACTGCCTGGGAGAATGATGAAATACTAAGGTGTATCATGTACAGCTATCGGAAAGCTTTTGTTAAGGACCCAGAGTGGGCCCCCCCTTCAGGACAACCTCACGCATTCCTCCCAATGTGGAGCTTGGACCCAAGCCCTTCCAAGATGCAGCCCAGGCTCAAATCTGGCAAGTGCAGAAGAAAAGGGGGCCAGCCTCCAAGCTTCCTGGGCATCACCCTGAAGGGCCATCCATGGTTCAGAGTGCCTCTGGGAGCACCTGGAGAGATGGCATCAATATCTATTGATCCAAACTTACTTCTGGCACCATCCTAATGTATTGGCCTGCAATAATTTTCTAATAAACATCCTGTGTGCACATCTCTACTTCAGATCCCGTGTTTCAGGAACTTGCCATGCAGAACCTCACTGAGTCTATCATTATGTATTCATAGCAATTATATCTTCCTTTGTATAACACCATCACACATATGACAGATGCCTGCGATCTGTGTCCACCCCAGTGATGATGTCACACTAGGAACACCACTGGCGACATTTTGTAGGTCAGTGGAAGAAGTGATTTAGTTCTTCCCCTCTGATCACGTTGCTTTCCAGGAAGCAAAGTCAAGAGTCATGACAGAGGCTTTGCTGGATGTCTCTTACCACCTTGCCTTCTCTAATCCTGCTGACGGAAAAGATTAAGGTGCCAAGCGTGTGTTTGCGCTCCACATCACCACACTTGGCATTTATTCAGGGGATTACCAAGCCAGCCACAACCTGACAATCAAGAACATGAAGAGTGACATTGCTTTGTCCAGTAGTTATTTCACTTATCTATAAAATGTGGCAACGTTGGAAATGTTGCCCAGAGAAGCGGCTGACAACAAGTATCATTAGCCTTTTGCAAATAAAACCTGTTTTGCCACTTAGCCGCAGTTCAGTGATTTAAGCATGAATGTGAATCTTCCACAGACAGAAAAGAGAACACAGGGAAGCGAGATGAAGGCGAAGCTAAAAGAGACAAACACAATGTCTGATTTAAGTGTGTAACAATTCAGGGCTCCAGAATGAAGCGTATTAACTTTGAGCCACTGAGGGAACAGCGAGTGTTTCCAATCACGAAGATGACGGAATTGCCATAAGTCAGGCTTCGGCCAGCTTTTGAATTATAATATCCTACACTCAGTATGTTCTGTGGCACACAGAAAGAAATCCGTTTTTGTCCATCAACATGTTTGAGAATACTCTATACGGTCCCCGGGTGTGGTGGGTAAGATAAGTAGAAGGATGTTTACGTAGTCTCCTCACAGTGTCCCCAAACTCCTCCGAGCATGCCCGAAGACACCTGATAGTTCATTTGCGCCTACTCAATGGATAGAAGCCACACGAACCTTCGCTTTTGTACAAGATGAGAGAAGAGCCTGGAGGAAACATTGGTGACGGTGCCTGCAAACCAAGGGCTTTTATTTGCTTGCAACACTTTTATTCTTTCATTTTACGGAGTGCTTCGGGGGGAGGCTCACTGTCCCAGCCTTCTAAGTCAGGAGGTGGAGGAGCTTGAGTGACAAAACGTGAGAGGAAATGGCAGGCTCAGGGGTTTGATCTAAGCAATCAGCCCAGGGGTCCGTCCAGTCCTTTGCCCATGGTGTCTTCTTGCCTTTTGCTCAGAAACAGAACTCGCCCATTGTATCGTCCTCTATGGAGTTGTTCTCGCTACCAGGACGTGAGTGACTGTTGCCTTCGCAATAGAAGCAGCAGCCACAGAAATATTTATGGAGCACTTACTAGCTGTCAAGTCTCAAGTCTCATGAGAAGCACTTTACATGCTTTTTGTCATTTAAGACCCCAAGATTTTAAGAAAAGAAATCTTTTCTTAAGGGAAATAAATGTGCCTGACAAGAAGTGCGCAAAGACGACCTAAGTGGAGAAATTACTATGAGCTAAAGTGAAGGCGGGAGGCAGGAGGAGCGCTCTTCTCAGAATCACAAGGAATATACGTTGAAGGCAAATTAGGATTTATTAAGCGCTGTGTGACAGACTCTTGACTAGGCTGCTTTGCATGAATACTCTTCCCAGCATCCATCATCGTCGCTTCCATATACAGATGAGAGATTTGAGATGCAGCCCAGGTGCCTATTCTGCCCCATTCCGTGGCCACTGGTGGAAGTCTGAAACTGATCTGCTCTGTTTGACTCCACCACTATAGCTTCCTCTGCTCAGAAGAGTAGAGAGAAGTCGCTGGAAACAAAATGGCCATGTAGTGATCAGATGACAGTACTTGAATGGTGTGACCAAAACATTCAGGGAGTGACAGGGAAGGGGTACACATGCAGAAAGGTACCCCGAGGCTGTTCATGGGTTGAGGTATTTGATTACAGGACTTACTGAGCCTCCAAACTTCCTGAGGAAAGGTGGATCCTAAGAAGTCATTTCACAACAATATAGAAAGCAAGCGGGCATTTGAAAATTGTTTGAAAATTCTTATGAGAATGGCACACTAGCTTATTACATCTTTGTTGTTGATGTGCATGCATAATACTATTCTGATCGTGATTCCCTTCCCCTAAGAAGCACATCCACTAGGAACATCCACCTCTCAGTTATTTTCAGACTGTGGGAAATAACAGCATCATCCTCTTTTTCAGACCAGATTTTACACAACGTAGGCTCTGGTGAGGGCTTGTAAGCAAGGTTATTTAGAAATTGCTCTGTCATGTGCTTTTAAAGATCATAGACGTGAATGTTAGAGAGATGACAGACCCAGGGATAAGTGAAGGAATATAGATAGATGGATAGATGATGGATGGATGGATGGATGGATGGAGAGACGGATGGAGAGATGGATGGATGGATGGATGAATTGATGGATGGATAGAATCCGCCACCAAGTCCCTGTGTCTTTGAAGCTTCTCTATCTAGACCATGTGTCTCTAGATTATTCTTCACCCAACCCATGTGCCTGTATTATATCTTCTTTTTAAAACACCTGTCTATGGAGCATTTTCTACATAATCAATGTGCCTGTGGATCATATTCTACCACCTCACATAGATGTGAAGCATTTTCTTCCCAACCCATGTGCCTATGTTGGATCTTCTCTGAGCGCATCTGTCAATGGAGGATCTTCCACCCAGCCCATGCATTCTAGATGTGTTTGTGGGCCATATTTAATCATCTCTCTCTCTGCCTGGGGACAGTTTCCACCCCACATGTCTGCAAAGCATCTTCCATCAAGTCCATATGTTCTGGGCAGAACATCGCATGCCCAGCCTATGTCTATTGAGCATCTTTTTTTTTAAACCAAACTTTCTTTTTTTTCCATTTTCTTTATTATTATTAAAAATTCCCACCTCCTCCCCTCCTCC
>LOJH01057452.1:645-11553 GCA_001685095.1 Ellobius talpinus | reverse complement strand
GGGTAGGTTGATCCCAAATTTCCCTATTTGTTTTTATATTTTCTGCTTAAGCAATGTAATAGTCTCTGTGCTAAATGCTCCCGAAACATCTACCTCAAGTCTCTGTTTCAGCACTTAAAGGAGTCTCACATCTCACCTTGTCCAGGACAGCACTCAAGACCCCATACTCACTCTTGTACCCACTACTTCAGACATCCCCCTGTTCATAAAGGACAGATCTATCTGCTTAAACCCAAAACCTATAAATCATTGTTTTCTCTTCAGTAGTCTCATAAACAATGAAGAAACACACATTAATCCACTTGTCTCCTGTTCTTTGCTACCATTACCATCAAAACTCAGCTGTCTCCATCACAGACTATTATTGCAGTGAATCCTTATGCTTTTCTTGAATATTATAAATAATCCCTGAGATGATACAGTAGCATTCTTCTACTTAAGATGTTTCTGTACATATGTGGCTTAGTTTCCTTTTTTGTTACTGTGGTTGAATACCACACAACCAACTTAAGGGGGGGGGAGTTTCATTCTACTTCACAATCCAAGGTTACAGACTTTTGACATAGAAGTCAAGGGGTAATAACGTGAAATAAGTGGCCACATTACACACACAATCAGGAAGCAGAGAAAAATGAATGTGTGCAGCTCTTCACCTCCTTTTCTCTATTAACAGAGCTGAGCATCCCAGCCAGGGAGTAGCTTCACCCATAGTAATCAGGTCTTCCCACCTCAGCACAATCAATTAAATTTCTTACATACATGCCACCGATTCATCTGCCAGGTGGTTCTAGATCTTTGACAAGTTGACAATGAGCACTTCCCTACACAAGACTGCCCATTGGCAACACCCAGATTTCTCCTTTTAAATCCATAACTTTCCACACCTTTTTCCCATAGGACTATGACCATGTTGTAAATGTAAAAATGCATTTATTCCCACTTTACAAGTATCTATAGCCTTGAATAATTATAATAATTTAAAAATCCAAAAGTCTCTTAACCATGGGTTTCTATAAAATGCAATAAAGCAAGTTTACATGCATTGAGTAGATGACCCAGAGAGTAAACATTCCTACCATAAAAGGGATGAATCAGTAGGATATAGTAAGGAGCAATCTGACCAATGCAAGGCCAAACCTAGCAGAAAAAAATACCCAATCCGGAAACTCCATGTCTGGTATCTGTACTCATAATCCAATCAGCTGGGCTCTCAAACATCTGGTAGTTTCACCCAAAAAGTAGACACAAATTTGTTCATAAACCGGCTCGATCCCATGCCTGTAGCTCTCCCTTGTGTATGTCCTGAGGTCCTGACGTCTCTATTAATCCTAGTGTCTCTTCTAAAACTTAGGCCTCAACACAGTGGTGTCTCAGGGGCTCTTTGAAGGGACAACCATTCCCCCACTCTTTATCTTAGATGAGTGTATTCTTGCTGAGCATCAGGTTTCTCTTTACTAAATTTAATCTCTCACAGTTATTAGTGCTTTCTTGTCTGCATCTCTGTGCAAATGAGCCCCAGCCACAGAATTCTCATTTCCCTCGGAAGGTTACTACTGTTTTTTTTTTTCTCGCAATATTACTGTCTTCCAAGCTCCCACCAGAATATCTTTTTAACCTATGTCAAACATGTTTATACCTTTGTCATCAAAGTACCAGATTCTTCCTGAATCACAGCACAAAATATGTCTAATGTCCTAAGAGCTGTGCAGTTAGATTTATGACGACTCCACTTTTCATATTCAATTTTTTTAATTTTCTTTCCCTGTTGCTACAGTAAAATACTCTAACTAAAGCAATTAAGGAAGAAAAGGTTTATTCTGATTCACAAGTCAAGGATACTGTCTGTCATGGCATTGAATTGAAAGTAGTTGGGACTTGAAAGAGCTGATGATGTCTCATCTATATGAGGGATCAAGGGATGATGAACAAATGCTCTGCTCAGTTCTTTTCACTCAGTCTAGGACCCTAGTCAGGGAATGACAGTCCCTGGGAGGGAGGCCACACCTCTCCACCACCAAGCAATACAATCAAGGTATCTCTATACACGTATGTGCAGAGACCAAGCTCCCAGGACATCCTGTATTCTGTCGCGATGAAATTAATACTAATAGTCACAGTTCCCAGTCCACAAATGAAGCTGAAACTTGTCTCAGAGCACAAATGTTCTCCCTTTTGTAATTCTTCTGTTCCTTGTTGCCGTCTGTATCACAGCCATCCGGGATATTTTTTCTAGTGCTCAAAAATACCTGAGCATGTTGCTTCCTTTTAATCTTTAACACTTGCTTCTGCTGGCTTTCTTTTTTCCCTAAAACTTTTTTCCCTAAAACTTTCCAATAACTTTTCTGACTCCTCCCAAGTGTCAGGTCTGGATGGTGTGAACCCTTGTCTTCACAGAGGAATGTGGCTTTGTCTCTAAACAGAGGATCACTAAAAATACATCCATGTTTCCTTTGCACCGCCCTCCTTTTGAACCTGGGTAGACAAAGCTGGTCTTGCCTCATCCTTCAGTATGCTGTTTGTGACACCATCCTCTGACTAAACAATATATAGTTCTGTCCTCCAGACACTTAGTTGACATAAAAAAACAAGATAGCTGTCACATACTCCATTTCTAATGAAATTTGTACTTTACTGTCAATCACATCTCCACAGCCCCTGACTAAGCTCACAGCACCAAGACAAGATGGCTCCTTGATGCTCTGTTCTGCCTGGGCTCCTGACAGTGATTTTTTTTTTTTATCAGACATTACGGTTGTGGCTCAGGCTTCTCATTCAGAATGGTTCTTCATCACCAGCTGTAAGAATTAGTGTTGACTGTTAACTTGAGAGGATCGAGAATCACTTACAAATCTAACCTTCCCACGTGTTTGTGAGAGACTTTTTTGTTTGGGTTAATTAAGGAAAGGAGATCCACCCTAAATGTGCTTGATAAGATTCTGTGGGCTGGCATTCTGAACCAAATAAAAAGGAGAGACTGATCTTAACACATCACCAACATGGCTCGCTGGGTTCTCTGCTTTCAACTGTGGAGGTGAGGGTCTGTACCCTCAATCTGTGAGTCAAAACAAGCCCTGCTTTGTTGGTGTCTGTCAGGGATTTCATCACAGCAGTGAGATAAGAAACCCTGCACCCAACACTTTTGTTTACAGAGTGGGTGGGACTGCAGTCCCATTGTGACTGCTTTAGGAAGGCAAGGAGCAGTGGTTGGCTATTAAGCAGGCTTTCATTGTTTTGAAAATTCATAAACCTCCAATCACATAACATTCTCTATTAAGGACAGGAAATCTTAAACTTATGCGGAGAAAGTCCTTAGGGCCCTTAATTTAATCTCTGTGTTTTGCTGCCTCCCTCTTACAAGGATACCCCTTGCCAATGCCTACAATGTTTGGACAGATAATCAGTAGAGTAACTTACCTCCCACTCTGGCTCCTAATCCATATCTGACTTTAGTCTGAGTTATAAAACTGTGGTCTCTTTTCATTAAATAAGCTTTTAGCTTTAATAAATCTCAAATATTATTTGAATTTAATTTTTATTATAAGAAATTTTGTTTTTTAGTTTTTAAGCATATTCATATTTAAATTTCTTTGAACCCTGCTGATCCAGAGCAATAATGTAATATATTAAGAAAATGAGTTAGTAAGCAAATTTGTGATTGTATAATTTATAAAATATGTTTTATTTATGGATATATTTCTATGTAGTAAAGTTATAAAGTATTTGCTGTAACCATAAGCAATCTGTTTCAAGTATAAGACATTGACAGAAAATAGGAGAGGAGATTTAACAATAAGCTTTAGCTCATCTTTATGTATGTTTGGTCTACTAAAATTTTCACTTTTCAAGACAAATAATTGAATTTGATTTAAGTCATGTAAAATCAATATGGGAATGTAAAAATATAAATATCGTGTCACATATCACCATCTTTTGGAATATGTGTGATGTTACTTAGTGTGTTTTGTTTTGAGACAGGAGTTTGTTATTTAGTTTCGCCAAAACTGCAACTTTTGATTTTTCTGAGTTCCTGCCTTCCAGGCATGCAGTACTGTCCTGAGTTACTTTGTGTGTTTTATAGAGCTGTTAGGATATAAACTCACTCTAAGTAGCTTGTTTGAGAGTTAGTTGACCACATCTGTCAACACCAGATCAGGTTGGACCAGTAAATGTGCATGGGAGCTGCTTACCCAATCCACAAATGCTTCCTCAGCCTTCAATGTTTCCACATTACCTCCAGCTCAGTTTCTGAGACAGGGCTGATCTCCCTCTCACAGAGATCTGCAGTCCTTACCTCCCAAATGCTGGCTTAAATAGCTACTTCTGACTCTTTCTTTCTTTTTAGGTGTTATTCCTTATAATTTTACAATAATTCTCTTTAAAAAATAAGTTAATCAGAATTTGAAGCAAAATTTGAAGTCATAGATATGAAATTTCATATCTTCCCTATGAAAAGGCTTAGTTTAAAATAATGCAGACTACTGAAGACCTCAGGAATGCCGGATTCCTCTAGAACAAAAATGAACTGGAACAAGCACATCGCGTTCTTCCCTCTTCCTGCACTGCACTGTCCATCCCTCACTGGGGTCTGCTACTGTCCACAGATACGTGAGGTTACTTCATGGTAGTCACAGGCTTAGAAATACTGTGGGCCGACTCACCACCCCAAATGGCACTGTTCCTACATGGACTAAAGAGCTCAGCTCTTTGGATTAACATTTCTAAAATTTCTTTCCATTTTAAGCTTTTATGTTTTGAAGGTCTCTAGGGAAATGTGAATTTTCTATTTGTCATCTTTTTAGCTTTGCTCTCCCCAAGCACAGAAGCTGAAGCAAGACTTCAGTGACGAGATCAGGAACTAATGGAGCATGAAAGGAGGAAGGAATGTCTTCTGCTGCCTTACTGAACCACGGTACTGGGGTCAGGGCTCTTGGAGACCTCACCCAGAAGCCCTTGTGAGAGCTTCTCATTGGCTCCTAGGTACCAGTTTATGTACATGAACGTAGGGCTGAAGATGATTGCTCTGGCATCTTATCCAGAAGAAGGGAGAATAAAAGAGAATCCATGCAAAATCTGGAGGAACACAGTGTAGTTACAGCCAGGGTTGCCAGAGCACAGAGATAGCTGAAAGTAAACATGCTGTCCCGCAAAGACGCTTGGTTCTTTTGAGAAAGGGATTATGTTCACTTCTTTCTTATACAAATATGAAATGCATAGTTACTAAATAGATATAAATTTTATTACCTTCGAAAAATGGCATATTGTGGAGCTGGGAAGATGGTTCAGTAGTTAAGAGTGTGACCTCTCTTGTAGAGAACAATAGTTAGATTTCCAGTACCCATGCTAGAATGCTCATAACTGTCTATAAGTGTAGATTCATGGGGATCTGATGCCTCTGGTTCTTAAAATAACTGCAAGCATGTGCACATACCTACATGCATACACATACCTAATATAAAAGCTAAAAATTAAAAAATATGCAATTTCAATTATTTCTATCACTAAGTGCACATCTTTCATGTGAAGAAATTATATCTATCTAATTTATTAAATACTAAAGTTTAGGAGAAACATTGAAAAATTAGAGTTGAATTGGATGCAACAAGTTTTGAAATAATCATTCACAATCAATAAGGACTCAAACTACAGTAATTAAATAATCTGATTGTTTAGGATATATAAATAATTACAAGAACATATGCAGTTCTCTGTTTGTACCATGCACTCTTCTAATTCAATTGTCAGCTGAACTATGTCACTATTTTTTCTCTCTCACTATTTACTCCTTGATAGCTTGGAATGTGCTATATAGACCAAGCTGGCCCTAAACTCACAAAGGACTCTTTCTATCTGATGCCCAAGGGCTGGTGTTAAAGGCTCACCTCACTATGCTCACTTAGTATCACTTAATAATAAGTGATAAGTGGCCCTAAAAACCAATTTATGAGAAATGGCTATATTATACAAAACAAAGAAACCTCAATGACATGTACATAAACAACCACACACATGTACACTCACACACACACAGGGATATGCATACACACACGAACACAAAAATACAGACATGCCTGATGTACCTATTGTCTGGCAGATAAAACAGCTAGAATCTGCTATCAAGTTCTCATTTGTCTACTGGGACAGACAAGTTTGTCAGGTTCTTTAAAACACTGTAGTCACATGTAGGACTGAATGAAGAGGGTAACTAAATACTAATAAACTCTAGAAAATAAGGTTGAGAATTCCCTGATGGTCACTTGGAGTCCAGATATGGGACACATTCTGAAAATTGTTTCTAAAACATTGATGTTAAAAAAACAATTAGGACTAGTCAGTCAAAAGTAAGTCTTTTAAACAAAAACTACTAAAAAATTTATGAGTTGTTATCTAGACAATTTAAACCACTGTCTTTGCTACAGTGATTAATTGTCCAGTGATTTTACTTATCAACACTCAAGTGTTGAAATCGCACTTGAAATTTAGCTAAAGTCTATCACAGGCCTTAACCAACCCTAGACAAAGAACTGCATGCAAATGAGGAATGCCGAGAGCTGGAGAATCAATCATCCACAAGAAAGAGCATAATTGGTTATATAACACCTAATGGTCATCCCTGAAAACACATAAATGCATACAAGTAACTTAATATAGACTGAATGAGTGGTTGTATATATATAATGATAATATATATGATATATAACATATAGATTATTTAATGTTTTTATATATATATATACACACATATCAACAACTAAAGAAGAAGAGATGAGTTTGTACAAAAGCAAAGGGAGCAAATACATAGGAGATTTGGAGGAAGGAAAGGAAATGGGAAATAATGTAACTATATTATAATCTCAAAAAATAAAAATAAATTAAACAAAACGATAAGCTAATTTTTGTTAACCACTGTGTTTAATTAGGGCAGCTGGGTTGAGGATTTGTGTGTGGTTATTTACTTGTGCTAGGTCAACTTACCAATGACTACGCCATTGAGGGATATTACACCTTTAATCCTGCAAGCATTAACTACAGTTCTCATGAGCCATCCTCCACCCAAGACCGGCAATGAACAGACCCAGGCATGGGTAGGTAATTGCCATTGATGTGAGTTCATGAGTGCACAATCATGTCCAGAAGGTACGGTTTTACTTTTCACTATTCTCCCTCTCAATCCTTAGGCTCTTTCTTTCTTCTTGTCCTTTTATAATGTTCTTGGAGCCTTGGACAGGAAAAGAAAAATTTAAGGAGCAAAAATAAGCCACATATACTGTTGGCGGAGGCTGCCCATTCATTCCCAGACACCCAGACTCGAAATAATCACACAGAAACTATATTATTTGCAATACTGTTTGGCCAATAGCATAAGTGTATTTCTGGCTAACTCATGTCTTAAATTAACCCATTTCAGAAGTCAGGGAAGAGCATACAGAAAGTCAGTTCTATTCTTCCACAATGTGATTTCTGTTTGCTTTCTAAAGAAAATACTTCATGGGTTATGACAAAAATAAAAAAAAATGGAGCAAGAAAGAAAAAGTATGTATCAAAAAACATGGAGCAGGAGAGAACAAGTATATATAAAAGAAGCAGAAGTGAGGGAATGATTCAAGTAAAAACCCTCAGTCAAAATAAAATGAAATTGGACAAAATAGACCAATGATATAGAAATTAGAAAACCTAAGACTTGACATTGTGTATTAATGTACCTAGTCATAGGATATTATTTGATTATTTGATCAATAAATTTGTGTTATTTTATATAATAAAAAATAACCCATTTATTAGTCTGTGTATCACCACATGGCTGTGGCTTACCGGGTAAAGTTCCATCCAGTGTCTATCTCCAGGCGGGATTACACGGCTTCTTCCTGACTCTGCCTACTCTCTGTATATCTCTTTCAGCCTGGCTTTATTCTATTAAAGCATTGGCTGAAAGCAGCGTCTTCATTAACCAATGGCAATAAAACATATTCATAGCATATATCACCTCCCACAGTAATATACAGAACACAGGAAATCTTGTGGAAGAAGGGAAGGAGGGATTATTGGAGCCAGTGGGGTCAGGGCACCACAAAAAAACCCACAGAGCCAACTAACCTTGGCTCATAGGAGTTCACAGAGCTTGAACCAACAACCAGAGATCCTGCATAGGACTAACCTAGGCCCTTTGCATATGTGTTACAATTGTGTAATCTGGTCTTGTGAGACTCCTAGTTGTGAGAGCAGGGGCTGTCTCTGGTTTTGTTGCCTGCTCTTGGGATGTATTCCTCCTACCGGATTGCCTCATCCAAACTTAACAGAAGTAGAGGTGCCTAGTCTCACAACAAGTTGATATATCATGATTATTTGATATCCATGGGAAGCCTGTTCATATCTGGAGAGAAACAGTGGAGGAGTAGACAGGGAGGAAGAAAAGAAGGGGTGAACTGAAAGAAGAGAAGACAGTAGAAACTTTGTTTAGAACATAAAAACAAAACAATAATCAACAGCAAAAATGAAACCACACAATTAGGAAAGAAATGTGGGCAAGAAGTGGTTGCCTGGAGTGAAAGATAACAGAGACCAGTAGGCTAAAATATGATCAAAGCATTGAATGCATATATGTGTGTTTGTGTGTGTGTGTATGTGTGTGGTGTGTGTGTCTGTAAAAGGAGACTGCTCATTTGTTTCCAGGCTGCCCTGATCCAAAAGATTACACAGAATCTATATTAATTAGAACATGGTTTGGCTATTAGCTTAAGCTTCTTATTAACTAACTCTTATAACTTAAAGTAAACCATTTCTATTAATCTGCCTATCGCCACAAGGTGTGGCTTATCAGGCAAGGTTCTGTTCTGGCATCTTTCTTCTTTGGCATTTACATGTCCTCTCCCTGACTCCATATACTCTTTCTCTGTATCTCTTCCAGCCTGGCTATGTTCTGCCCTGCCATAAACCAAAGCTGTTTTATTCATTAACCAATAAAATGACCACATATACAAAAGGACATAGCACATTTCCCCTTTTCTGTCTAATTAAAAAGAATGTTTCAATAACATAATAAAATTACATATACAAAACAGTTATCAAGCAAGAATTATAGTTACAATATTTATATCTAATTTATTTTTATTATAACTATAACTATCTGTCTTTAACTCTTTAAACACCACAGAAGGCCATAATATTACCTATGTAAACAGAAAGTACATCGAAAGCAACTTCCAAAGTTCTAAATTTGATAGAGACATATTGATGCCTGGACAGTCACCCAAAATTCTTTTGTAGCATTTTCAGCCTACAGGCCCATAGTATCTGGCAGAATTTTCCATGAAACAGGACATTTGAAAGATAGTTTTGCCTATGTTGGCTGTTTGTCAGTCACTTTCTGTGGGTCCTGCATGTCCAGTACATACAGCCTACCATCAAGCAGTCCAGGAAAGAATAAATTCTTGCCCAAATGGCTAGCTTTGTCACATTGAAGGCAAATTCCATAGTGAGTTTTTTCAATGTCCATCAGCCTCTAAGTAATTCATGCTGCCAAGAAAAGTCTCATTGTCAAGAAAAGTCTAAGTTCTTAAAATATTTTAAGTGCCATATTCTGTATGTCTTTGATGTATTGAAGATTTTATATCTAATTGAAATATATCTCTGTATATCTAGAAAATCTATTATAATTAAAATTTGATTATTATAAATGACTATTAGTCTGCAATTTTTAATTATACATTACATTTTTAAATGAACTGCCCAAACACAATACCTTAAACGAAAGCAGGAATACATATACACAATATGACAAACCAACCCTAAATTTGTATCACTAGACCAAGATCCATACCAAAACAAAGTATTCATCTCCATATCATGTTCTCCTTTAAATGAAAGCAAACATTTATAAGCAATCATTTTGGAAATTTGGACATTGTTTTCTTCAAATTACTTGATGTTGTTTTTTGCATGAAGTATTTTTAGGGTTCATGGAGACCTTCTGGGGGGTATTGTTCCATCAAATCACATTAGCCTGGAAGGAATCTACAGGGTCTCATCTTCTGTGGAAACAATTGCAGAACCTCTTATACAAAGCAACGTATCCCTAGACCCAAAATTTTGAAGTCAAGATACTTTTAAATCCTTGGTTTAGTTTAGCAGGCCCCAGAAAAAAAAGTCTCTCTGTACTCAAAAAATTCAAAGAAAACACAATAATATGCATAATCAGACTCTCTATGTATTTTCAATATTTACATGACTTATTTTTCTTTATTCCTTTAATCAGTGACTGTCTGTACTTTTTATATTAATTTTTACCATCTCTTTAATGACTATTTCTTTTTCTACCTGTCTATGCTCCTTTTTCTCTCTTTCCCAAGCCTACGCACATTTTTTTAACACACTGTGTCTAGTTTAGCGGTCTTTTATGTCTGAATCTTTTCTATTGTATATCTGAAATTCTTTTCTGACAAGGAGCATTTTAAAATGATAAGCAGTATGGTTGTGGCAACCCTGGATTGTTGACCGAGTTTTCTGTCCCACCTGGTCTCAGAGTCATTAAGTCCCAAAGAAGCACACAGAAGTCTACATTAATTATAAACTGGTTGGCCTATTAGCTCAGGCTTCTTATTAATTCTTTCTTATATTGTACATTGTTGCAAAGAGAGAGGGTCACTTTTTCATCCCAGCCACCTAGCTAGCTTAGCCCAGAAATAACCACACAGAAATTGTATTAATTAAATCACTGCTTGGCCCATAGTTCTATCCTCTTATTGGTTAAGTCTCACATCTTGATTTAACCCATTTCTATTAATCTGTATATAGCCACATGGTAGTGGCTTACCAGGAAAGATTCAGCATGTCTGTCTCTGACAGCACCATGGCTGCTCTTCCTGACTCTGCTTTCTTCCTCCCAGAATTCAGTTCTGTCTTCTCTGCCTACCT
>LOJH01057451.1:5177-15497 GCA_001685095.1 Ellobius talpinus | reverse complement strand
TGTCTGGTTGTCCCGCCTATACTTCCTGCCTGGCTACTGGCCAATCAGCATTTAGTTAAAACATAATTGATTGAATATAGACAATTCTCCCACACCAGAGGTCATTAACACAGGTGTCTCTCTACAATGCTGCTTGTCACATAACTGCTATCTTCCATAGAATTATCATAACCAAATCTTAAACTGCATGTCATCATTTCCACCACCATTTAGCATTTTCTGTGGCACCATATTTTATTGGCTACGCAAAGCAACTGACAATGTGGGAGGTGATTTCGTAAGGGTGTCCATATCAGGCAGAAAACAGGGGACACTGGGCCTATTTGGGAAACTGGCTATTACAAAAACTGATGCATGGAGCTACATTAATTTGCCAAATAGATTTTGCCCTAAAGAAATCAAGATTTAAATCCAAGAGTTATGATTCACCCCAAAGTCCATGCCCTTCAGAACCACTACATCAGGGAGAAAGTTAGGCATGGAGATCTAGTATCTCCTCACACAGCCATTCAAATTAGCACCCACCCTGCCATGGCTCTCACCTGAGAGTTCTCAGTCCATGTGACTCCAGTAGGAGTGGATGTCACATCAGGACAGTGGATAACCTAGTGCAGATCCCTTTCCCTGTTTGCTTATTCCTCTTTCTTGCATTACTATCAAGATTTTAGGAGGTCTATCCATATCCAAGTCTTCTGCTGAAAACAAAAGCTTAGGGAAGAGCACAGAACACAGCCTAGACTTTCTATTAACTTGGCAGGTTTAAATAGCAAAGCAGAATTTTTTTTCTTCCCTTCCCCTTGCAATTGCCCTTCCATGAGAATAAATCCACCCACTCGCTTCAGTTAAACATTGGCAAGATGTGAGTTAAGCTAAACAAAAGGAAGAAGTGTGTTTTTACAACTTTTTCTAAAAACTTAGTGGCCATATCTCTTTAATAGACTCTCATTTCCTGGATTGGCCACTGAGGAACACAGTCAATTTTTCTATATTATTTATCCTAGGCATCTTGGGTTGCAAAGTAGATCATGTTCTGTATAATGCTTTGGAAGGACCCTTCAGAGAAAGAAAAAGATGAATTTTTCCATTCTATTCTTAATATTTCCCCTACTGAATGTAGACAGCAAGAGGGAAATTCAAAGCTATTATTTTTAATGTCAAATGCCTTACCAGTCCAATAAAAGGGGAAAAGATATTAAACTTTTCATACAACAAGAACCAGATAGCACCTATCTTCAAGAAACACATCTTAATCAAATTGAATGTAGGAAATTAAAAAGAAGATTGATGAGTGAAGGTATCCATCCTCACTTAATTAAAAATGGGGGGGATGCCCTGGCAATTTTTATCAATTTTATGAACAAGAGAGCATGTCCTTTTTTGCCCCCTTTGTTCTCTTTGAAGGAATGGTTCATATTAATTTTGGTTTAGGAGCTTCTGTAAAGAACACCTGAGAAATTTCTGAGCTCATACACCCCTAGTGAAAAGGAAATTGTTCCTCTTTAACAACCCCTTTGGACATAGGGAAGCAATATAAAGGAGGACAAGATATGAATTTCAAACCAACATCCACTTGCTTGTTTGTTTGTTTGGTCTGGTTTTTCGAGACAAGGTTTCTTTGTGTAGCCCTGCCTGTACTGGAACTCGTTCTGTAGATCAGACTGACCATGACTGTCTCAGCCTCTCCAGCACTGGGATTAAAGGCTTCTGTCACCACCGCCCAGCTCAGCATCCACTATTGACCAGACTTTATGTTCCTTCCACATGAACACCCGCATAGAATGTTTATTTTTAAACTGTGTGAGAAACAGACAGACAAAGTAACAGAGAAAAGACAGTAAGACAGAGAAAGAGACACTGAGGGTGGGGGTGTAAAAGGAAGTTTCTGTCCTACCTGGTACCACAGCTGTTCAGTCACAAAGAAGCACACAGAGGCTTATATTAACTATAAACTGTTTGGCCTATCAACTCAGGCTTATTATTAACTAGCTCTTATAACTTAAGTTAACCCATAATTCTTGTCTATGTTTTGTCATGTGGCTTGGTACCTTTTCTCAGTGAGACATTCTCATCTTGCTTCCTCTACATCTGGCTAGTGACTGCGTCTCTGCCTTTCCTCCTTCCAAGAATTCTCCAATACCATGGTGTTCTGCCTGATCATGGCCCCACAAATGAAGAAGAGAACCAACCATGGACTGAAGGTCCCAAAACCCTAAAGCAGAATAGAGTTCTTCTTTCATAGGTTGTTCAGATATTTTTCACAGAAAAAAGAATCTAACACAAGAAGGAAACATCAAGAAACAGGAGGGTTTTCCCCCCAAAGAATGAAATATTAAACATTAGAAGCCCACACTCTCAGGAGCAGGGACAGGCTCACAGCAGGTGACCAGTGTCTTGTCAGCACACCATAATATCTGTTA
Source organism: Ellobius talpinus (assembly GCA_001685095.1). Classification (NCBI taxonomy): domain Eukaryota; kingdom Metazoa; phylum Chordata; class Mammalia; order Rodentia; family Cricetidae; genus Ellobius; species Ellobius talpinus. Next base: position 13,080 of record LOJH01057451.1, on the reverse strand, counting down.
CAAACCCTGCAGACACCATTTCCTTCAGTTCCACAAAAGGATTGATTCATGTGAACACTCATTCAGTATTTTACAGCTCAAAAACTACCCTGAATTTCCTCATTCAAACTAAGAGACCAAATTATTGTCAATTATTCATCACTTGGTTTCTCTACATGACTTAGTTTTTCTTTCTCATATTGTAAAACAGAAAGAAGGTACTGTAAAGAGTGAAAATAAAATCTGGTGGTTTGCATTATTTCTGAGACTCTGGGTAGCATAAACTGGTCGAATAAAAATCTCAGTCAACATCACCGAACCCATGAGCAATGCCCTTTAAGAAGTAGAGATACAGGATCTGGGGCCAGCAGATCTAGACTCCTACTCTGCGTTCCACTTAGTCCTTCTTTGCCATGCTGTTTTCTTCTGGAAAGACAGGCCAAACTCCATCCTCACACGATAGTGGAGAGAGTTGAATATGTCCATGCAAAGCAGCATCCTCAAACAAAGCATCCATTAGTGGTGCTTTTTACGTAGCTGTTGAACAGCATCAAAAAGCTTGGTTTCTAAACCAATCAGCATTGTAAAGCTGCACTGACAGCCTCCTACTAATTACAATCGAGAGATTGTCCAAAAGCAGTGTTTCCCACCAACAGAAACTACAGGGTCTCAGGGATTCACATCCATCCTAGAATTCATTCAAATCACCACTTACAAAGAGACGTATCTTGGAGCTTTGTTTAAGAATTCTAAAATATTGGCTAGAGAAATTACTTTAGACAAAAGTCAAAGAACTATGAAAATGTTGTTATTGTTTTTTAACCCAAGGCAAAAGCTGAGTCATGTGTCATTATTGTTAATGTGGGAGAGCTAGTTTTATGTCAACTCGACACAAGCTAATTATCTGAGAGAGGGGACTGCGATTGAGAAAATGCTCCCAAAAGATTGGCAACTCTGAAAGGTATTGGACTAATGGATGCGGGAGGGGTCCATCCCACAGTGGGCAGTGCCAATCATGGGCTGTTAGTCCTAGGTGCTAGGAAAAAAGCAGGCCGAGCAATCTACAAGGAGCAAGCCAGTAAGGAGCACTCCTCCATAGTCTCTGTATCAGCTCTTGCCTCCAGGTTCCTGCTCTGTTTGAGTTCCTGCCTTGGCTTCCCTCAGCAAGGAAATTTGATGTGAAAGTTGTAATGTAAAATTAACCCCTTCCTTCCCAACCTAACTAAGACATTATTTAAATAAAGTTAATATTGTTCGATTTGGAAGCAGAAGCAAGGTTCCTAAAATTATTCCAGCTGAGTATCAGCCAAGTTCTTTATGAGGTAAGCACAACTCAATAGCTTTTCTTAAACATATGTAAGTTTGTCCCTATAATTCAGATAATTGCTTTAATATTTTTAGCCTCAGCCTTGTATGAAGGCTTTGTATAGAAGCTGTAGAAATGACTCCCAGGGAAGAAAACCATGCTTACATCACCTACAAACCTGTACAACACCCCCCGCTTATTTTCTGTATGTAAAGACAGAAAGCAAGTGTGCTAAACAATACCTATTTCAAAGTCTTTAGTAATGTATGTGGGACCTTTTAGATATAATATTTACCATCACAGATTCAGAAATTTAAGCTACCTTATATATACACCCAGAGACACACAAATGCCAAGGCCAAAGCCACACCCTCCAGGAGTGGGGGTGGAGGGAGCAAGAGGAGGCTGGTTCATCTTTTACAGGAAGGTAAATTTTCTTTCCTGTAAAACACTCAGCCAGAGATAAAATAGAAAGTATTTGGCAAATGCAAATAACCACTGGTAACTAGAAGTGAGTTATAGACAATGCATACTCGGGGCTGTGAGCATTAATGGGGTTAAGTGGAATTTCACACTTGAGAAATTTCATATGCTCAGTCTTGACCCAACTTCAGAAAATATGTGGCTTTACTGTAAAATGCCCTAGAGACACAAGAGGCATGCTGTTAGTTTGTGGCCAACAAGCAGCAGAATTTAAATCAGAGTAGAAAATTAAACACATGGCACTCTCCCCTGGCCTTCTGTTTCTCTCTGGGTGGGAACAAATCTTACAAGACTCCTCCTTAAGCCTAACTTGCACATCTAATTAGTTGCCAGCCTGGTCCCACATCACAGTGTTTCTATGACCACACTGTCTCCATGTTGGCCACTACCTCAAAGTCAGCACCTGGTTCCCAGGCTGCACATCTTCATTCCCAACCTGGACCCTAGATAATCTCCCCACCCTTGTACCTCAGTTTTCTCTCTGCTACCAGATCAATTCTCCCGAGACAGAGGTTCCAAAGGCTGAGAGTATAGCTCAGATAAAGCAGTGGCCTGCTGTCCACGAGGTCCCAGGCTCAACCCCCAGTACTGCTAAAAAAAAATGGAGGGCAGCTGAAACAGGAGTTACAAAGAATGCCCCAGGAAAACCAGAGCAACAAAGGCCACTTCCCACATATTTATTTTGTCATTTTGGCAAACAAAATATCCTGAGAAGGCCTGCACTAAACACCTGCTACATTTTGACCTTGAGATAATCCCTGTTAAACCTGGACCCTGCAGTAGACATTCGTTAAGCCTTGACCCTGCAGTCAATACTTGTTAAACATTGGCCCTGAAGTAGATACCTGTTAAGCCTTGGCCCTGAAGTAGACGCCTGTTTGACGTTGATACTGCTGAAGACTACACTAAATTTTGACTCTTCCGTAGACAGAAATTTCTTTAAATCATATGGTGAATACCTGCTTTACTTTAACCCCATTGTCCAAACATAATAGCCATAGCGAATCTCTATTGTAAGGAAGGTAATACTATTATTACCATCTTAAAGACAAAGAAATCGAAGCTCTGTGAGGTTACAGAACACCTGAAGGTCAGAGGTTCAATGCAGGAAGACTGTTCCCGAAAGCCAAATGACTACCAACAGCCATATAAACTGAGAACTACTCTAGAATCTGAAGTTTCTCCTGTGACAGGTTTCTGACCAAAGTTGCTATTAAGTCTCCTAAATAGTATGTTATCCTCTGACCTACAGAACCAGGCTACAGAGAGGGACCCAAGGGCCAACACTGGCCCATCTGGTAGTTTGTCAGACTCTTCCAAGCTTCTGAGTCCAAACTCTGCATTTAACAATGCTGAGTTTCTGATTTGAGAACTAGCTTCCTACCACTTACCACTTTCCAGAGAGCATGGTCTAGCCTCAGCCTCGCCTCTGGGTTTTTTTTTTCCACCTCAGCTTTTACTGCTTCTCCTCTGGTCACTTTGACTGATACAAACCATTCACATTTCCTGAATTCACCAGGCTGACCTTAGAATAAGATAGAGTCAAAAATTGTCTCTGGGGTGACCTCCTCTCCACCTGGGCACACCTTGCTTGTGTCTGGTGTCTACTATTTTCTTTCTTCTCACTCCATGCCCATCACCCTTCCCTGCCAACACCAAGTAAATGCACTATCAAAGCCTGACAAGGGTAGAGATGGCCAAAGCGTCTCCATGGAGGGCCACTCTGCCAAAGCTAGCTCTCCCCTAAAGCTCTTTAAGGACACGGACCACAAGCAATTCCTCCATGCATCCCAGAAGAGAAACTGAAAAAGTCTTCAAACTGAAAAAGCAGAAAAACTAGTTTAAGGACCTGGAGTCTGTACAGCCAATGGTCTTGAGTTTAGATATAGAGAAACCAAGAGCTCTAGGACATAAAATGTATGTTGAAGATCAAGCAGTGAGACTGAGAGAGAGTCCAGTCTTCTAAACTTGTTTCAACTCATGCCCTTTAAAGATTAGAAGATGCACCCCACAGGGGGAAATGGACATCTGTCTGACCCAATCCATCAATTCAAATGCTAAGCCCATAAAGAAAAACCTTCACAAATATTGTCAAAACTAACATTTATCCAGACAGTCAACACAAGGCCTAGTCAAACTGATGTGAAATTTATCATCATACTCATGATAGCCAATTAAAGTCCCTCTTCTCTGGTTTCTCCAAAGGTATTTCTGGTCGTATTCTTTACAATGTAGAATATCCACTTGACAGGTACCAATCTGATCCTGTCAGTTTCTACATAAACCCTTTGTGACTTCCAATGTTCTCAGAGCATCCCAGTAGACTCAATCACAAGCAATCCCACAATTTGACATGATATGTCACCAGCCTGTGCCAAACAAGCAGTCTTTGCCCCCTCCCTTGTTTTCTTCTCTTTCCATCCTCTGGACACACTAGTCTTCCTTCTACTCTGGAGATTTTAGCCTCCATCAGCCCAAGGCTTCTCCTCCTCACACACATCCTGTTCACCCAGTCTATTCTCAGCCCATCATCTGGCTTCCTTTGCAATCTTTGTGATCCAGGAAAATGTCACTTCCTCAAGACTCCCTCAGACTATATGGGAAATTTCTCTCACAGTCCTCCAGTGTCCCAAATGCTACAGATAGCCTGTATCGTAATTTTATTTACTATTAACTTGTTTTTTAATATAATTAACTTTTGCAGGTGCCAGAGATGGTTAAAATTACACTTGCCTTGCTTATTTACTATACTACTTGCACATGGTACATGTACCAGCATTTAATACTAGGTGCCAAACCAGTGTTTGTGGAAAGAAGGAAGACAGGGAGAGAGCTAGGAAAGGAGAGAAGGAAGGAGGGAGGGAAGAGACAAAGAAGAAGGAAAGAGGCTATTTTCTAGGTATTTTAGGCAATTAGGAAAAAGAAATTTTTTTCCACAAAACTTCTAAAAACACTTCCATCAGACAACTCAAACTGTTACCTAACTTTGTTTGTCATCATCTCCCCACATGGCATAACACAAATGATTTCAAAGAAGTGAAGGCCAGCAAGTGTCCCCTTCCTAACTCTGTGAGCAAGAACATTACTCATCTAGCTCTTGTCTCTCTCGTTTGGGCAAATTAAGGAGCAAAGTAACATCAAGCAAGGATGATAAAAACTGGTCTTGGTACCAAACTTAGCCAGACCAAAGATTATGGATCACCTCTCTGTCTATTTCCAGAAATCACTATGAAATTATTTGTAGAGAATAAGCTACAAGTATGAACATACATGCAGATATACATAAGCATACATATATGAATTTTTATCACCTTAATATTATACTACTGCAACTACTGCATGTATGTATTTTGTTCTTCTTTGAAATATTATCTCAGTGTGTGACTTTTAAGTAGAAAAAAGTTACCTTGTTTTTGTGTGACTTTTATTTCAGAGCATCCCTTACATGCTCACCCGCTCCTGGGGATATTTGATGAACATGCTAAAGACTAGAACAGAGGTCCAAAGCCAAGTATTACATTCAACTTCCCTTTCTGCTCCTCTAAGGGCTGAAATCAATTAAATGCTTAGCCTTCGTCCAATACTGAGTCCCATCTGACCTGCCTCCTCCACCCGGGGAGATGCAAATTAAGAGACATGTCAGCTAACAATATCAGTAACATAGAGAAAAGGCAGAAAGATTGCTGGGGCAATCTAGTTCACAGAAAGAACCACTCAGTGAGGTGACCGGTCAAATCTGTCAAACTGAAGCACACCTTCCTCCCACTGCAGACAAACCTTGCTGATGATTCTCTCCGTGGATTATTTGCCAAACTTCAGTATCATAAGTGTATCTAAGTCCTTTGACAATGCCTTGTTTAATGTTGCAAGGCCATGTCTCTGCTACAGTTACAAAGTTTAACCCATCTTTCCCAGAAACAAGTTCAGGCATGGAGCCTGAGGCCAGGCGTTGCAGAAAACTATATAGTGTATGTGTGTGTGCATATATGTATTCTTGTTGCTTTCTTAACATGCTCTTCTGCAGATATCTAAAACCAATAATCACACACCTCTTGTCTTTATACCTCCAGACCCAATCAGTGACTGGCCTAGGGTTTGAGCTCAATAAAAGTTAGTAGAATTGAACTAAAATCAAGAGTAGCTGCCCAGACAGCTACAGATGTGTTTGCACAATGATGCCTTTGAAGAAGGCATTTATGAAGTCATAACTTGCCCTAGATCTAAACTTGCTAGGGTTTTTTTTTACACATTTGAGGTAATAAACAAATCCCCCCTTTTTTTTACAAACTTTGTTTTTGATGATGGGTAAAGTGGAAAGTGCCATCTAGAGACACCTACTGACTTGGGAAGGTGATCAAGCCATTAAGGATTATTTCAGACCGAAATGAACTCAAATATCAAATACGTATGGTTCATAAAGAATTCTGATGACACTGTAGGTATGTGTGTTCTGGAGTTTTGGTTTCTTTAATGCCTATAAAGAATTTGCGATTACTTTAGGAGAGTAGCCAGTTTGAGAGAAAGATGAAAATACAACTGATCTTAAGTAGAACAGTGAAGTCATCCAAAAGAACTCACTGAACTTACAGATTCATGGGAAAGTAGTAGCCAACAAGATTGCTTTAAAGAATATCAAGGACCTGGAGATGTATAAGAAACTCAATAAAAGAATGATGACGAGATACAAAACTATTGGTGTCTTGTAAGACACTGAAACATAATCTTTAGCATTAGTTTACCTGAAAAGCAGAAATAATTTCCAGCAAAGTTAGACAAAACTCTACAATTACTAGCACATAATGACACAGTCCAAGGCCATAATTAAGATTAACCGCAAAGCCCACAGGTGGTAGATCCTCTCAGGAATGCACACCTGAGTAGACAGGTGATGACCTACCTACCTAGTCTAATTTCCAGATCTGCAGTAACTACTTCTTAATGATACTTTTTAGAGGCCAAGATGACATTCGACTAATCCTACAAACTTTAGGAGGAGAATTGATCACTGCGGACATTTGGAGATTCACATGAGCCTGAGTTTTCGAAGAGAAAAAGGTTTAGGGTGCATCCACAGACTTCAAGTACCATTTCCTCACACGTGAAGCCATTTTTCCCCAGAGAAAAGACTCCAGTATCTTCCACGAAAATCAACTGAAAGAGGGTTTATTCGTTTTTCCTCTCTAGCATTTTGCCTCCAGGTGCTGATGGAGTGCCTGGTCCCGTAGTAAGATTTCAGGATTCTCATTCATTCTCTTTGAGATTCCAGTATAATGTTTACATGTTTCACCTTTCTTTTTCTTCTTTATTACTTACACATGCTGCAGCTTCTCCTCACTTCTTCGATGAAGGAACCATGTGTGTGTAAGGGGGTGTGTGGTAATATTTCATTTGTAATTTAATAAATAAAACTTGTCTGAAGATTAGAGAGTAATACACCATTGCTGGTCAGACCAGGCAGTAGTGACACACACCATTAATCCCAGTAGCCACACTAGTTTGCCATAGAAACTGGGCGATTAGTGGTGCATGCCTTTAATCCCAGCCCTAGAGAGAATTATAAAATGGGAGGAGACAGCTCTCAGACACATTCTCATTCTCAGGACCCCTGGAGGCAAGATCAGAATCATCAGTTTGGACTGAGGTAGAGGTAAGAGCCAGTGGCTGGCTGTTTTGTTTATCTGACCTTCAGATTGAACCCGAATATCTGTCTCTGGGTTTTTATTAATCATGCTTCTTGTGTGGGGTGTGTGTGTGTCTGTGTGTATATGTGTGTGTGTCTGTGTGTGTGTCTGTGTGTGTACATATACACAAATGGCCAAATACATGCCAACTTATTAAAAGAAACTCTAGAATTTGGCATTGTAGGAGCAATCAAATATACTCCAATAGTAGATTTAAGTTTCAGGAAGATGAGACTAAACATAAGAAACTAAGGAATGACTGACATAGAGGGAACACCAGAAATGCTAAAAGAGAATAATTCAAATATATATGTAAATCTTGGAAACTTAAAACTGAATTGTGGCTCCATATGGGGTCACACATAGCTAAATGATGTTGGGAGATTTTAAAATTTGGAAACAACTGATGTGGGATTCCCCTCTGTATGCTGTGAATATGTTTTATTACCATTGG
>LOJH01057450.1:756-11908 GCA_001685095.1 Ellobius talpinus | reverse complement strand
GAACAGCGTTGGCCACGGCTTTCTTGACCCGTCCAGACCTCACCACCGCCGGATACAAGTTGGCATAATCCACCACGGTCACTAGGCCCGAGCAGGCGTCGTGGGCCCGGAACTTGAGCTGCTTTCCTCTCTTGGGCATGGCGACAGTGTCCGGATGAGGCCGGCTTAGCTGGCCAGGGCTCCGGGCCATGTCTCGGCCCCAAGAGCCAGCTCCGCGGCCATCCCGCACTCCCAGGTTTCTTGCTAGCCCCATAATGGCTCCCTCAATCAAAATATCTCTTTCCTTGTTCTTATCTCTGTCCTGCCTCCATCGTGTAACTCCAAGTTCTTCTTCCCCTTCCACCCTCTCTTCTCCTGCACCCCCATGCTCCCACTTTTGTCAGGCAATCTTATCTATTTCCTCCTTCCATGGGGATCTTTATATGTTTCTCTTTGGGTTCACCTTGTTACTTAGCTTCTCTAAGGTTGTGGACTATACAGGTTTGCTTTACAGGTAGTAACCACTTATGAGTGAGCACATACCATGTTCATCATTCTGGGTCTGGTTACCTCACCCAGGATTTTTTTCTAGTTCCATCCTTTTGCATGCATATTTGCAGATATCATTGTTTTTCCAGCTGAGTAGTACTTCATTGTGTAAATATGCCATATTTTCTTTATCTATTCTTTGGTTGAGGGGCTTTTAGGTTGTTTCCAGCTTCTGGCTATTACAAATAATGCTGCTTTGAACAAATGTTCTTGTAGTATGATTGAGCATCTTTTGGGTATATGCTTAAGAGTGGTATTGCTGGGTCCTGAGGTAAGTTGATTTCCAATTTTCTGACAATCTGTCATACTGATTTCCATAGGGACTCATTTTTTAAGGATATGGATATTGGATAAGTCAACATTAAAAAAGAAAACATTTTACAACTCATGTAAGGAATTTTCTCATTGGCAAATGGGGGAGTAAGAAAAAAGATAGGGAGAAATGCACTTGGATCTCCTAAGGACTTGAATGCTAGATGCAGTGCTTAAGTATGTAAAATGCTAACTGGGTCCCGTGTCTCTAGAGTTGGATAGCATGACAGGCTACCTGGATCTTTTAGTCTCCGCCACTAATTTCCTGTGCAATGTTGTCCATATGACTTTGATTCACACTATGCCTCACTTTTCTCATCTGTAAACTGAAAACAGCTGGAGAGTCAAAGACTCTCCACATGTAGTCTGACTTACTAACACACCAGCTCTATCTTGATTTTATAACTGGACAAGCAGAAACAAATTATTTTGCTTGATCAAGGTCATCTCCCTAGGAAAAGGTGGAGCCAAGATTTGTTAAAATCTATGCCCCTAAGCAGGAAAATCCTGTCTTTCACAAATGTTGATAATAATACTAACCCAATAATATGAATCTTCAGTGGATTATTTCAATAAAAACACTCAGAAGAGTGGCTGTCACTGATGTTCCATGCATGGCATCCTATACCCTTCCTTTTATTTACCATTCTGTATCTCTTTTTATTTATCATTGGCAAACCTCTGCAATATTACTTCAAAGTTCTAAGAAGAACAGATAAAAATCTCACAAAGAAGGAGCCAAAGTCTTCCCAGATCACCTATGGGGACCTATGGGGACCCATCCAGATCAAACACCTTTCTTTCCTCAGCTTCTCCCTTTCTATAGCAAATGTTTCATTGCTAGAATACCGGGACATTCTCCAAGTGATTATGCATTTGAGTTTGCCTACGTGGGTATGGCTGGGGTAGAATGGAGAGAATAGAGTGGGATGTACTAAAAGCATACTCAGTCTCCATAGACTGTCTTGAACTGACAAATACAATTTCAGCCTGTCAAGAAGCTGACACCCATCCTCAGCCAGCTTGAAGAGATTGTGTGAAGTATTTGTCACCAAATTGAGGTTTTTAATAATGTCATAGCCCTGAGGCTAGAAGCAGTTGAACAGCTTTGGAATCAATAATGCTTTGTCCCCCACTGGAGCAATAGCTTTTCCTCACATTCTCTATTCCTACCCATCCCACTTGCATCACTGTTTCTCCTTATCCTCCACTTGCCATTGTTTAGACAAGCCCCATATTCTGCAGAGTCTACAATAAGTCCAAGCTGACTAGCAACCATCCAACCAATGTATTGACCAATAATTAATAATAAAACTACTCAATCAGTAAAAATGCATTTCAAACTTAACAGGATAAACTATACATTCTAGAAAGGATAACATGAAACACCCTCTTTCCAAGCACAGAGGAATTAAAAAAAACCTTTGGGACCAATAAACCTTCTTCACTAAATTTTCTGGACTAGATTCTTGGATTTATAATTCTAAATATTTTTCTTTGTGTGGGTTAAATATGAATCAAGACATTTTACTCTACCTACCTTATATGGGTTTTCATGTTGATTAATGGTCTAGCAAAAGTGGCTCTAAATCATAAGTTAAATGATTATGAATGTTTTAAGGGTATTAATTAGAGTTGTACTGTGTACTGCTGGCTAAGCAGAGGCTCTCCCATCAGTGATAGAGTGCCTTACTCTAAAAAAAAGCATTTCTAGAATACTTTTCTATTTGGCACACATATCACAATTTTCTTTTAACATATACATTTTGGTATTGACTGTAGAACTCAGGGGCTCTCACACATATCAATAGGCCCTTTACCACTGAGCTACAACTCCAATCCACATATCTCTATTTTCTGAAAGTTCAGCATAGAAAGAGAAAAATAAATTTTCTTCACATCTAGCTAACCATATAAAAAAGAGGACAAAAATATACTGCCAGTTCTCTAGACTGAGATGTCTGCATTTAGGTCTGTTTAACAGCCCATCCACTTTTTTCATCTGGCCAAGAGAATAGGATGTATGAACATAGAATATCAATTATAAGAACATAAAGCTTATAACGTGACCATATAATGACGTATATTACTGTTTCAAAAATAATGTGTGTTTGGTGACAGAGAGTGTGTGTATTTATGTGTCTGTGTCTGTGTGTTCAAACAAAAATATCAAGGTTTATGCTGATCTCCAGAACTTGTTTCATGTGTTTTATGTTTGGTAAGTAGCTACAAGTCTTGAAATGCTATTTAAAATTTTGACTACTCTGGTTGCTCCACTGGCATGGTAACTAGTCTTCTAAGAACCTGGTATGCATTAGCTTTAGAGAAAAATTGCAAAATAAAGAAAAACTCTGAGAATTCAAGTCACACAGGAACCTTATCTTACCCATAGACTTTCACAATATTTATTGCTTGTAAATACATAAGATTACAGATGTGTCCAAAGGTACTCAGTGCATGTATATGTGTATTTGTACTGCATGACAAGAAGAAAATGGGCTTTAGAAAGAGATAGTACTGTTTAAATGCTCACTTCTGCCACCGGTTTGAATTGTGATCATAGATGGGCAAGCCAATTAATCACTTCAATCATTAGTTTCTTTGTGTGTGAAATAGGAATAATTCATGCCTCAGCAGCTCTTCAACATTACATAAGAAAAAATATTTCATTGTTAAACTTAATTGTATGTCAGTTCTCCTCTTCCCTTCTCCCAGAGGGAGTTTGACATTTTACTGTAGCAGAGAGAATGATCTAGGCCCTGTCAGTTAGTATGGCTCTGACCCAAGTTTAATTCACAAATTTGTTGAAACCCTTGAGCTAAAAATTATCTCTGAATTTGATCTACTCTATGTCTTAGAAAATCCCTTTACTTCTTTGAACAGCAGTCTTTTCAACCACAAAATAGATAAATTGAGCCAGTAGCCCTGGAGGATTACTTTTGCATGCACAGTCTGTGATTCTTTGTATTTCTCTGCTGTATCATGAAATAAAGCCTGCTTTTGTTTCTTTTGATAACATATTGTTCTAGGTTGGTTTAATAACTTTTGATTTCAATTAATGGTGGGTCTAGAATTGTACACACATAGACACTTAGTAATAGCTATGAACTTCATTGGAATTTATATTTCTATTGCCTCAAGTTTTTCAAGGTAAGGTAAATGGCAAAAATGTTGTCCATGAGATATATGGGGGACAAAAATGACTTTTTGATGCATGGCTTTCAATTTTCTAAAAGGGAAAACATAAAACTGAAGAAACAATGTTGAGAATATGGACGTAGGCCCAGTGGGCTTTAGAGATGGAAAACGTCCTGAAACATCTTTTCCAATGTTCATAAACTATATGAAGATGTTCACATCTCAAACTCTTCAGTGTAAGATCTTAACAGAAAGAGAAGGTATCCTTACGCCATGCTTTCTACTGCACTTCCTCACAACACATTGTATATTGATTAAATAGGAAATAAACTTTTCAGGAGATGGAAAATGTTCAGGATATGTTCAAGGGTCAGGGGTTATTTACTCTGACGTAAGTAAGGCACAGCCAAAGTTAAGGAGGTTGGGTACAATTACACACAAGTGAAATATCATTTGAACATTAATGCTAAGCACAAGGTTGAATCCCACCAATCTCTTTTTCTTCCAAGAAGGAAGGGAACAAGCATGAGGGGAAAGAGGAAAACAAGGAAGGCAATGGGAGCTAACATGAGCACCATGCATGATATAGATATATATAAAGAGAGAGAGGTTGATATATGGAAATGTATGTGTTAAATGTCATGTTAAAACCCAGTACTTAGTATGCCAACTAAAAGAAACTAATTAAACTTTTGCAGAAATGATGTAAATTAATTTTGAGGTGAAGGCCAAGTTTTAAAGGAACCTGTTGGCTTTATTTCTAAAGAGCCTTAACATCTCTCAAAGTTAAACTTAGGTATGGGATAGGTAAAGTATGAGTGTAAATCAGGAATTAACAGTGAAGTTTCTTAAATGTATTCAGTTGTTTCCTAATAAATACTTGATAGTAGTGATGACATGACCTATGATTATACTATAGTGAAGGTACAAATATGAATCTGACATGTGGGTACCTAGCTTATATAGAAATACACACACATGTACATATATGCTGTCAAGAGATTAAACCCATGACTAGACAATATTAAAACCCAGGCATTTTACTCATTGCCTTATTGTATAAACCATAATTTTTCTTCCCAGTTCTTTCAGAATCATGTAGAACAAAATCTAGTTCCTCCATATTTGTTTTCTAGTGAGTGGAAACATTGTCAGGAGGGACCTGTAACAGCAATTTTTACATATGTTTGTTACTATGAAAAAAGGGAATGGCTTTAGCATTTTACATGTGTCCTAGACTACTCACTGTATTGAATAAAATGCATCATTTTCCTTAAACCATTTCTTGGATTGGAAAATGCTAAATGGTGATAATGTTTTCCTCTGAAGGAAATAGCATGGTATAAATGAGTGGATAGGTAAAACGGGAAAAGTGGGGGAGCTCTAATTAAGGAGGGGTGAAGGAGATAAATGTAAAAGGATAGAAAAAGGTAAAATAAGGATAGGGATGTCTGAAAAGTCACAAGAAATCATACTATGAATGATCTACCTTAATAATATACTAAACATAAGTCACCATGTAAATATACATGTATAGTTTAAATGATTTTTTTTTCCATTTTTGCTGACAATGTTCCCTCAAGAGCCAAAGAACATCAAAGAAAAAACTCAACACCAGGCATCATAGGCTTCTTCTGTGTTGCTGGTGGTCATTGTTGCCCAAGAGATTACCAGAATATTACAGGACATTGCTATTCCCTTGGGTACATCCGAGAAGTAAGAGAAGTAGGAGTGCCTATTACTGAAAACACTGCAATTCAGACACCAGGTCCAGGGGTTTCCTTGACTTCAACTGACCTGAAAGCCTCCTTCCTGAGGACTAGCTTTCATGGTACCAAAAAGTGTCATGTGTGTTTCCAAAGGAGGAAAGCAACTAAAAGCATGATCCAGATAGGATGCCTATGAATCACAGCACTGGGCAGTACAACATGACAAACCTATGAAGTACAGAAAGTATTGGTATGCATACTAGGGTGGTAACTAACAGCTCTCTAATTGGACTTAAGAGCCACACAACAAGAGGGAAAGCATACTTGCATTGAAAACTTAGCCAGTTATCCAGGGCTAGTGAATTCATGGAGGAATGCCTTGGGAGGAGTACCTACAGCTACCACTTTACTATCCCAGCATAATCCCTAGCTATGTTCCAAATATTTGTCTTTAAGAACAAAGATAAGTGTAGACCTTGCCCCTCATCAAGGAAACTTCTCTTTGCAACAGAGAAAATTATAGAAAACCACATCCAATCAAAATGCAGAGTAGTGGAACATAATTCCAATGGATACATATAAAATTTATACACCTAAAACTCAAAAAAGAGATTATTTCAGAAAAGGATGGGGCAAAGATTTTAAGAGCCATGAGGTCAACAAGTTTGCTCTAGGATTGTGTCTGTCTCCTAGGAATATCAGAAGCTATTTCTACTTGGTGAGTTTAAAAATCTCACCAACCCCCACCCCCCCAAAAAAGTCTCACCAATATAGCTGCTTAAATATGAACTGAACAAGGGCAACAGCAATAGAAATGCTAATTTGGACAGGGGAAACACAGGATAAGGCCTCAACCTTACACAAAGAACTACAAACAACTAAGGAATACTGTGAACAGGAGAAATAGTCTTCCCAGGGAAAAACACACCAATTGGTTAGCCCATACCAAATGGTCAGCACTGAAAACATACATGCAATTAACATTATAGAGACTAAGCTATATTCTGATATTAAGTATAACAGTGATTTTGTAAGTGGTTATGTAAATTTCACAGTAACCATGAACTATACTATGCTATTTTAAAAATGACAAAGCTAAGAGGTGAAGTGACTTGCCCGCAGACACATCTAATAGGTTTTTTAAATGTCACAGTTGAAGACCATCTTTTCAAATCTCAAAATCCATTTGTAGTTAATTTATTTTTCATTAAAGTGTTTTAAATTAGTGTACAAGATGTTATTTCAATTAAAGTGCATTTCAGAAGATTCTCCTTCTCCCTCATATACACCACATTCCCCACCTCCCACTCAGTCAATCCCCCTTGGAATCTCTCCCCTGGGTCTTCTTGTTCTCTTTACTGTCACATGTGTTGCTAGATCACTTTGTTGGTATGACAATGCCTAATAGAGTATATATTCTCTATTGTAGAAGTGCAGAATATTCACATACAATGCATAATTGTAGATATGAAAAAATTCTCTACTAACAATAATTATAATGCCCAAATAACCACACAGTAATTTTTTTTTTTGCAAAATGGTATTCTTTAAATTGGGTTTACTTGATTTGTAATGATTTGACTTTTCTAGCTCAACATTTGAAAATTTATTTATATTTAATTTCTTTATGATACATATAAGAGGTACACATTCAACTTCTTTTGCAAATGTATTAAATTAATATCCTTATTTTCTTATCTTCTTTATCTTAGAGAATATTCCACATCATACATATTGCACATTTAACTGTCTAAGATTTGAAATATAGTGCCAGCAATAATGATGTCGTTCAGACTACAAGTCCTTAGAGAATAGGTGATGTGAAAAGAAAATGAAAGCATGTGAAAATAAGTATGATTGAACAACTGGTAAGAAAGCACCCATTCTTTAGGGGGTTTGTTGATTAGGAGATTCCCTGTCCTTAATTCAGAGATCAGAGACTATGCAAAAGCCACTTTTAGAGCATGCCAACACAGGTAAACACAGCATAGAACAAGAAAATGTAGTGTTAGACCTGTGATTCTTGTGGCAGAGGATTATGAACTAAATTTTAAAATAGAGTGGAGACAGAATTAAAACAATAATCCTCTATATCTAAATATTTTGGAGAAATGGGACAAAAAAAAGATCTGCAGGTACATAGACTAGTGATGCCTGCTAGGGGTGGGAAAGGGACAAAGATTCAGGGGCTGTTATGTGAACATGTATTAAAGTATTCCTGACTGGTCTGTGTACTGACACCTATTATTTCTACAAGGCTGCACCTGAAGTCCCTTCCTTTAGGTATTGGAACAAATTGTCCTACCTATTCTTTACATAAAAAGTCTCTGGTTTTCATTCCATTTCCAAGCCTTTTTGTGTGAAAGCTGTCTGATTCGGTGAGCTAACACTTCATAATGTGGTAATGTATCCTTTGGGTGACAAGGAGGTAGATATTGCAGATGTCATTAACAGCCTGTAAGACATGATATTTGAAGGAACAAGGTTTCCAAGTACACTTCAAATCATTCCACATAAATGACTCTCTGGCCTGTCACTGCTAAATGCGTCAGTAAAAATTTTAACCATCACTGATGGTGACTCACTCTGTGATTGCGTAGATCCAAAAATAGGAACCAGAAAGTACGACTGTCTGTGTGGTCCTTTTGCTCTCTTCTTTCAGCATCTAACCTGCTGAAAAGCTTTGGGCAGTGTGCGTGTGTCTGTGCAAAGATGCTTACGCCTATGTATGTGATGCTCAGTGTTTCTATTTTAAAACTACCTTGTTTATTAACCACCGAGGCTTATCTTGCTGGGGACAGAATTATTGACAAGTGTCTCCGTATAGTTTCTTAGTGTTAAGATTACTTCTATTAATACTCAAATAGGCATTCTTTATGGATACATCACAGACTAGCTTCCTTTAGGAAGATGACAGCAAAATTCACTTGAAAACGCTGGAGGCTTTTCAATAGAAAAAGTATCTGCTGTTGGTTATTTGGTTTGCAAATGATAAGAGCTCTCTAAATGTAACAAATAAATTTTATTCTGAGAACTTATGAAAACAAAGGATTGTTTTAGGATATGAGTATATATATAATAATACTCTCCAATAAATTTTCTTCTTTTTACTTCAAAAAAGCATAGAAATTGAGTATCAAAAACTGTATGAAAATGAGAAGAACTGGGTTTAAATATACTCAGCTTTTCATATCAACAAGCTACATGGCTAACATTCAACCTATGGTTGAAAATAGTTGGCAAAATTCTATCTGATATGAACACATAGAGGGACACATTTCCTATTATTACTGCAACAATACAGCAAAAATTATGCTGCATTTATATTGTTGATATTGTAAGAAATCTAGCAATGGTTTAAAGTGCATAAGAGACTCTATATAAATATTATGTTGGTTTATGTAAAGAATGAGAGCCCCTACAAGTTTTGGTATGGAAGGGGCATCTGAAAACCATTCTCTGGAGAATATCCAGCAGCAGTGGTACTATGGAGTTGGGCAAGGATTTCTGAAAGACGAAGTCATCATAGAGATTTTTTCTTCTTAGTGATCCTTTTAACATTTCAATTCTCTCAAGTCAGATAAAATTTTTACACACTCCAAAATCTACTATTCTATGACAGTGATACTAGCCCCAGATCCTCTTTGATGCACCTACATTTTAGAGATTCATCTTCTTAAAAAAATAAACATCTGGTGACTAATTATAACACATCTCGCTTATTGAATATATAAACATATTTTAGCATGGAGTTCATGTCCAGTCTAGTACTAAATTGGAGATGCCGAGAGATTAAACAGAACAATGATCTCCAATTACTGTAGTTTTTGAGATGCTGGAGACACTGATATTCTGCACCACCAGTAATGGACAAACACTAGTTGTGTGCTGTGCAAGTACTGAGAAGTCAGATGGGGAAAGGAGGTCACAAAATAATTCATTGGGATATGATACTTTATTCTCTTTTTTATATTCAAGATAAAATTTTCCAGGTCCAGTTTGTATAATATGGGTTGGGAACAGACAACGAGGCATGAGAGAACAGAGAGCAATGAAGTAATGAAAAGCAATTTTAAAAAGTATGGTTATTAAACACAAAGAAGATGCCAAAGAAAATGACACATCGGCCTAGACACTGCTGTGACATCTGAAAGAGTGTGGATGCACTCCTATGTAACAAAGCTCCTCTGTGTTTTCATTCTAAACAGATTGCTCTGATTACAACAAGGAACATGCATTGAGTAGGGACAAGACTGTTGGCAGGGAAGCAAATTAAGGGTTATTTTAGTAATATATACAAGAAGATGATGATAATCTGAACCAGGTAGTGACATTCTAAACAGAAGCAGAGAGATAAAAGGAACCTGACAAAGTAAAATTATCCCTAACACATTATTGATATTTTGTACATGTGAATTCATTATTTACTTACATAAAAATTAAAATACCTCTTTGAAATAGGTGCTTGCATTATTCCCATTTCATAGAAGGGAAACAAAAGCACTGAGGGGTTAAATAAGTTAAAGTAAGGAGGAATAAAACCCACACAGTCTTGCTTAAAAGCTGTCTGATTCCAATTAGGTATTGAATATCAAAATTATAGGATATGTTAATGTACTTGTCAGGAAACGTGGATGCAGGGTGGTGGGAAATTAGAAGCTAAAGATGCTTCTCAGGCCTCTAACTTGGACTGATCTTAGTTAAGTAATATAAAGGAAAAAGATATGATGGTATGGAGAAAAGCTCATACTTATACTCATTAAGTCTGTGAACTATCTAAGCAGAGATCTGCCTGGATGCAGATATGTATAAATGAAGGAGATATTCTAGTAGTTAGAACCATGGTTAAAGATACAAGGAAGGATATACATAAAAATCACCAAAGTCAAGTACATACCCTGGAATCACCAATTTAAAAATCATTAGATTAAGAGGGTTTCATGAATATTGATGAGGAGAATCTATTCATATTGAACAAAATTCTGAGGAAAGAAGTTGCCATGTAAGTCAAGATGACAATTTCTAAAGCAAGTTCATGGAATGATAGGATAAGAAGCCAGATTGAAATGGACTAGAGAATGAGGATAAAATGAAGAAATTGGGAATGTAAATGACAGGATGATGTAGAGCTCAATAAAAATCAATAAAAAAGAAAAGAAAACACCATCTTACAAAGTATGAAGTAAAATAGAGAAACAATGATAAGAAAATGAAAGGGGTTGAAACATGAGTGTTGTGATGGCAGATATTTAGCCAAGTCTGGCAGTGCAGTTTAAGATTTTACTTTCAAAGAGCAAAAGAGGATGATAAATTCAAAAGCAGCCTTGAACATGAAGCAAGTTCCAAACCAGCCTGTGCTACATAACCAGATCTTGTTTTAATAAGTAAATATATTTGGTGATTGGTGGATGGATGGAAGGATGGAGATAGATAGATAGATAGATAGATAGATAGATAGATAGATA
>LOJH01057448.1:0-11554 GCA_001685095.1 Ellobius talpinus | reverse complement strand
AGTAAGTTTCTGTCTGGGAAACTGGCATCTTTCTCCTTTTACAGCTACATGGATCTCCCTTAGTCTGCCTATTTTCTATCTATATCTCTGTTTGGATTTACCACCTGGCTTTACTCTACTGAGCCATTGGCTAAAACAACTTCTTTAATTACCAATAGTAATAAAACATATTCATAGCATACAGAGGGGAATCCCACATCATCCCCCTTGTTTGTCTAAATAAAAAGGAAGCTTTTAACTTTAACATAGTAAAATAACATGTAACAGAACAGGTATCAAGTAAGAATCACAGTTACAATATTTATGTCTACTTTATCTTTTATCATAAGTAAGGAAAACTGTAATTATAACTATCTATTTTTTGACTCCACCAAAGACCCCAGAAGGATATAATATTACCTAAGTTAATGGGAATTTCATTGTAAGCAACTTCCAAAACTCTAGAATTGACAGAGGCATTGTGTTGCCTGGACAGTAACCCAAAGTTCTTCTGTAACATTGAGGCATCTATCTTCAGCCTACAGACCCATAGTATCTGGAAGATTTTTCCATGAAGCAAGAAATTTGAAGATTGTTTTGACTTGTAATGTCAAATATCATCAATTGTACACTACTGCACCATTTTTAGACTGCAATTTCAAGAGGATAAACTTTGGATTCTGTCATCTGGAAGCTTTTTGTTGTAGCAGCTTAGTTTTTCCAGACATGAAGTCTTTTGCCACATAATGAAATCAAGACATGAATATATTTATGGATTTAAGCAGGTGTTGGTCTGATGACATTAAGATAATGGATAGATAACTTTGAATTTGGACTGCTATCCATCACAGAATTTTTTTCTCTTTCTTTTCTTCTTTCTTTCTTCCTTTCTTCCTTCCTCTCTCTCTCTCTCTCCTCTTTCTTCCTTTCATCCTTTCTTTCTTATTTTTGTTTTTCTTGAGACAGGGTTTATCTGTATAATCTTGGCTATCCTAGACATTGTTCTGTATTCCAAACTGAGAAATCAACTTGCCTACCAAGTGCTGAGTCTAAGGGTATGAGCCACCACAGTCCAGTTAATCTCAGATTCTTAATGTTTAGAGTAATGGTGATGATACATGCAACACATTAGTTTGTGAGTATACAGAGCACTTGAGTATATG
Organism: Ellobius talpinus; assembly: GCA_001685095.1. NCBI lineage: Eukaryota > Metazoa > Chordata > Mammalia > Rodentia > Cricetidae > Ellobius > Ellobius talpinus. The sequence continues at coordinate 10,412 of LOJH01057448.1, read as the reverse complement.
AAGTACCTGATACAAGAAGCTTTTCAATAACCCTAGTTTCTCTCTTCTAGTGTTTCTCCATTTTTTAAGCTCTGCTTCATTAAAGAAGAAATGAGATTTTGCTCTTTCTATATAAAATGATAATGAATTCATAAGTTTTGTGGGTGACAAAAATAACATTATTGACTTTATCAGAGGTAGTCGCTCACTTTCCTCCCTCTCACTTCATGAACATAAGACCTTGGGATCTGTCAAATGGGAGCAGGACTGGCAGAGCAGATGCAATCTCTATTCAAGTATCTCAGTAACATACTGAAGCATGGGCTTTTATAACTCACTGCATGTAAGCTTTTATAATACAGTGGATACTCAAAGAGAAGTTATTATCTTTCTTCTCATCCCACTGGTTATTGAGGTCCTTCCTATTAATGTTTTTGCTACTGATGATCTACAGAAAGTGTACCTAGTGTGACTCTGGAATCAATCTGAGTTGCATGAATACATAAACTCAGGACTCTTTCCAAAGGAAAATATAATGGTGACAATAGCGTATTGTTTTCAATTTTAGGATAGCAACACTCTTTTATATTAATATGAAATTATGTACATATGTTTTCTTTTAATACGTAATATATAACAATCAAGATTTCTATCAATAATGCACAAGATTTTATATTTGAATTCACTCATTCATGTGTAAAAATATGCAAGGTCCCAGAGAAATTTAAGGTATAAACTATATATTGGATGGCTCAAAAATCCATTTCTATTCCTTTCCATTGGCTAACTAGGAAAATTAAGCTTGGATTAATAGATTCCCTTGCATTTACCAGTGTTATCTGACAAGCCATGATGTACAATATGAGTCTAGAGATCTACCATGAGCATTTATAGAAGTGTGTTATTTTGAGATAAAGAATATAGAAAATATAATAATTTGGTGAAGTTTCTCTCCTGCCATTCTTTTCCTTTATGAAATGAGGCCTTCTGATTGAAAGTAGAGCAGGCATTATGAGGTTCATACGCTGAGAACAGTGGATCTTAAACACAGAAAGAATGTGAGTCCTGAGGGTCATCAGTGGACATCTGAAGCAAAGTTACATATTTTTCCACTTTAACAAATATTTATGGAAAACCTCGTCATTTCAGTGATGTAGATAAGTAGTACTGTAGTCTGTAAAATAATGTTCCAAGGTTCTTGCATTCTAGTGTAAGAAGAGGAAAAACAGCAAGTATATATTTGTATGTATTTATGAAATATATTAAAAAGATGTATGTATGTGTGTTCTTGTACATTCATACAGTAAGGATTCAAATGAGAGCTCTGTGTGTTTTAGGTAGCATTTATTGCCAGTATTCTAGGCCCAAAATGACTTATGTAATCTCAGTGGTAAAAATTGAACAGCAAAACCTGGCCAGAAAGTGTTTAGGTGTCCGGATATTTCACTGCAGAAATTCCACATGGAATTTTTAATCTGAACACTGAAAGATGATCAGAGTTTTAAAATGGAATCTTCATTGATATAGGAAGGAGTGGCTTTAGATCTGTACATATGGATTCGTGCTGGCTCACACCTGAATCAAACTGGAGAGTATTAGGAGAGAAAAATTCTCACCAGTGTTCATTTATTACTCTTCTATTTGTTAGAACACTAGACTAATGCTTGTTTATGGCACTCTAAGGAGAGGTTCTGTTGTGTGCAGGTAGACATAGTCTTAAATGCAACAGAGCAGGAAGAGATAATGAGCTCTATTTGTTATCTTCCATGTGTTAGACTTCAGAATACATGTTTATGTGTCCCTACTTTTAGTATGTGGGAAATTTTTGATTCCATTTTATAACCGAAGAAAGTTGAAGAGTGGCTTTTGTCTTTTAGTTAAAAAGTAGTATCCTGGATTCAAATATAAATGGTTTTTGTTGTTTTTCGTTTAAGTAGCATTCCTGATGTTTTTTTTTATTCAGTCAGCAAAAATTTGATGGGCATGTTTTTATGTATGGGTTATTTTGTTTGACACTTGAGGATATAATAGATTTGATAAATGATATTTTTGAGGGAATGAATTTTATTCCCCAATTTCAGGTTTAAAAAAAGCAAACATATAGAATTTCATCTAAATCAACCTCAAACAACAAGAGCAAAACAAAAACAAAAAAGCAAGAGCAAAGCAGAAAGTATAGCATGATTAATGAAAACCCAGAGACAGATATTGGGGTTCAACCTAGAGATCAGAAAATTCTTTCAACACCAGTACTGGGTATTTGTCATGTCAGTCTTTCTGTTGTTCTGTTGTTCTAGTGACTAAGATGAGTTAATTGCATTCTATAGAAAAAAATGTATTTGGATCAGAAATTTGGATATTTCAATCTATGATTGATTGGTTCAGCTACTTCTAGGTCAATGAAGAGGCAGCACATTGTGATAGCAGTATGTGGTATAGAATACCTTCATCTCATGGTGGGAAACTAAAGACAAAGAAGGGAAGTAGAAGTGTCCATGGTTCCATCAAGGAGATATACCCAATGATCTAGAATTGTTCTATAGCATTATAAAGTATTTAGCTTCTCCTAATAGCACCAAACAACAGAATAAGCTTTCAACTCATAAGTCTTTGGTGGTATATGTAAGATCAAATTCTACCAATGTCTGAGGGATTTGAAGTTGGTGTGTTAAAGAGATCTCTGCATTGCCATCTTCGTTGTATCTTTCTGAATTTTTCACAGAAGTCAGCAGTAATCTAAGGTGTGCATCTGTGGAGGAAGGGAAAGAATTCTTTGCATGTTTACAATGTTGAATACTCTAACCATAAATGTGGCATCCTCATTTAGAAATATGATGTGAAATGAAAGCAGCCTACCAGTACAGAAACACAAGCACCACGTGGTGTCACTAACAGGAGGAATAAAAAGGAAACAATTGAGCTTATACAATCTCAGAGAAAAATGAAGGCTGTAAGGAGATGCTGGTCACAATGCCAAATTTCAGTTAGGCAGGAAGAATGTGTTTTGAGTGTATTTCATAACAAAGGGAGTACAACCGATAACTACCACTTCAAAATAGTCACAGTGCCACAAGTCACTTTGCAAGCTGTCAAAGGGAAAAAGAAATGGGTAGCCCTACATAGATACTGTGTCTATAGGCCACAACAGTGATTGGGCTGACAAACAAAAACTATGATGGTGCAATAGACAAATGACACTCACCAACTGGACGTAAAGATCTGTCCATTAAGAAGGAATTCTGCCTGATTCTGTAAACCAAGCCAACTTCCCATGACCAGAGAGGTCATAAACCTGAGAGAAAAATCTACTACTGCCATATTCCTAAAGCAATATAATTTTAAACTGTATACTAGATACTTATTCTCACACCCACATACATCTGTAGCTTTCAGCCTTCATCAAAGAAGCTTCATTTTACAACAAATAGACACTATTACAGAGATCCACAATGTGGAGAATAAGAGACTATGGGGCACCTAATCAAGCTGATACATCCACAGTACTACCATACAGCTAGGGTTCAGGGGGGTATTGAGGACAAAGAAGCAGGAATCTAATACATGCCCATCTGTTCCTAGATCATGTTCTCTAGACAAAACAGGAAAAATGAACTCATGAAATCTTAACAATAAAATTGCCTGAGCAAAACCAGCATAATAACCCTGCCAGTTGACAGGACAACATGGAGAGAGGACATTCCATATGATCCCATCCATTGATTACTATAGGTTATCAATGACTGCTGTGAGAATCAGTTTCTCCCAGTAGTGAGCTTCCCTAAGGTTTATCTAATCCCAAATGTCAGCCACATGTGACTGTACAATCTAGGCATTCTAATGGACTCAGTATATTATACAATCTATATCAGTTTATATTTGTGCATATACATATATGTATGTGTGTAACAATAATGAAAGAATAGATCATTAATTCTGGAAGTAGGGGTGGGACACAGGAGAAGCTGGTAGTGGGAGGGAGGGGCAGGAGTGATGTGGACACAATGCTCATGTATAAAATTTAAAAAAATTAAAGTGAATATAAATAATTCAAACAATAAATTTCCAATTACTTTATCATTAGAAAGTGACATTTTAATAATATATTATATATAGTTATAACATACCATAAACTTAATATATTAAGCATATAGCATATATGTATTTTATATATGAGTAAAATATATACATATATTATATTACATGTGTATATAATATGCAACCTATGATCATGACATAGTATATAAAGTATATATTATATATAATATATCTTAATTGGTTAATGATTTCACACTTTACCTATATCACGATGTCATTTCATAGGCAATATATATATACACAATTTCTGTTTATGAATTTATAATAAAATCATATAATAAAAGTATACTACAACTGAGTAGTGTCAAATATAGTAGAATAATGAACTCAACAATATGGCCACTGAAACAAGGCCTGACTAATGACACCACCAGATGACATTTCATTATGATGGCAGAAATATCAGAAGGCTCCACTCCTAGATGAATAGCTGTTGAGAGAAGAAGAGTCAGTCTTACCTAGGAATGGAAATTGTGATTGGTTGTCAAATACCAAATTGTCAGTCCTAAAACATATGCATATGAGCTAAAAACATCACTAAATGAACTCAGAAGTATAATTTATGCATTTTTATATATGTACATAACAATAATAATGAAAGAAGAAGCCCCGAGTTTGAGAGGGAAGCAGAAAACACACAGAAAATCCTAGTTAGAAAAAGGGGGAGTGATGTAAATAAAATACATATTTTTTAATTAGCTAATTAAAAACAAGGTGGATAGCTCTTGAGAAACACAAGAATCTTATCTCTGGCCTCCACAGGCACACACATGAAAACACACATATTCATTTTCGCACAAACCTGCACAAGTTTAAGCCAGGTGGGACACACTCTTAATTGAGAATATATTGATACTTGGTAGCTTCTGGAAAAGGAAAAACCAGGTTTCTTTGATGGTGTGGCCTCTGGGATATCAACCACACTTCAGGATAGGTACCTACCAAAGAGTAATGGTACAGCCAAAATTGAACTCAATGGTTCTTATTTTCTGGAAGAGAGAGGGAGGGAGGGTAGAGAGTGGGTAGGAAGTGGAGAGAGAGAGAGAGACAGAGAGAGAGAGACAGAGAGAGAGAGAACATGCAGGTGGATGTTGAGGGAAGTGGATTTGGAAGGAGATGAGGGGTGGATATGATCAAAATCCATTGCAGAAATAAATGTAATAGAATAATTCTGAATTAAACAAATATTGTATATAAAAGGAATAAAAGATAAAACACAGCTCTCATTCTCATTGAAATCTTAGAGTACTAGAAATGACAGCATAAATATAAGAAGTAAGTATTGCTAGTTAAAACATTAGTGGGCATGCACGTCTTATAGACCAGAAATTATGCAAGTTACTTCGCTGATTCTCAAAAGTCCAAGCCCATGAGTTTTGGTGTTTTTTTTTTCTTCTCATTTGGGGAGTTAGATCCTGAGCCAAAAATAAACAAATCTTGATGTGTCATTTGCAAGGTAGGTACAAAGCATAAAGTGTCCACGGAAGAGGGAATGAGAGTGAGAATCCACAGGAAGAAGTGATTCTGGCCATGTGAATAATGTTCTGATGACGGGCAGAGCTTTCTACATTCAGGTGCTGGAGAGAGCCTCAGTATAGCCAAACACTTCCTGCAGAAGAGCAGGAACTGGAGTTGAAAGAAAGCTGAGCCCAGTGGCAGGTGATCATCTGTGATGGTTTAAGAGGATTAGTTTTCTCCTGTCCACAAGTATTTTGAACTCAGTAGGTAAAAGATATTAGAAAGCTGACAGAGAGGGGAAGTGAGGGTGTGGGGTCAGGTAACTCTGGCTTACTTACCAGCACATTGAAATCCTCCTTTGTTTGTAATTCAGGACACAATTTCTAAATAACCCAATTTTCTTTTTAAAAACATTATTATTTATTTATTCATTTCTGTATTTAGTGTGTATATATTTGGCCAGTTTTGTTTGTTCTATCTTAGGTCTCTGGGCTCTCCAGGCTCTGGTTCCTGGGCATCTAAGCAGGAAAAAGAATACTTTTTTGTAAAAATTTATGTCCCTGTGTGTGTGAATGTATGGCNCTCTGCAAGAACAACACATGTTCTTAATCTGTGAAACATCTCTTCAGTCACTAGATACCCAGGTCTCAAAATCATGCTCACAAGAGTGAATTTTCTACTTTCTGGAGATGAAATTTTTCCCTGTGTCAAACATTGATGAAATGACATTATATATTTAAAATTCCAAACTTATTTTACCTCTGAAGCTGCTGAATATGTCTTCTAGGAAAAAAAATGTTTGTTTAGTCTGGAAGAATAAAGTCACTTAGAATGTTTGGAGAGAAAGACACAAATTCTCCAGTCCTTGCATGCAAATGCATTCTCTGTTATAGCTGGGATATTTCTTTCCCAAACATAATATATAACACATGCATCATCCATTTGGACACAGCAGTGAGAAGCAGTATGTTTGAAAATTTATTTGCTTTCTATTATAAAGCATTTTTTACAAAGCAGATAAAAACAAAAATTATTAAGCCCATGAAAACATCCACGTTTTAGATTTCCTCATACCAGGTCTTTCTCCACAGCTCTGCCACTTCCAGGATAGACCATCACCCACCATCTCCTTTAAGGGTATCAGTATAGCTTCATCCCTGAAATATTTGGCAAACACTTGTCTTTGACAAGCTGTCTAGATGCTTCAAGGTGCACAGTTTTACATCAGTCGCTGCTGTGTAGTTTATCTGGTGACGGTGATTGCCAATAAAATAATGCTGTAAAATATTCCAATGTGGAGAGACTAATTCAGGGCAGGTTAGTAAAGCCACTATGATTCGTCTTGGCCTGCAGCATGCTTTCCATGCTGGACATCTTTTAGGTGGGCATCTACCAACCACACAGAGTTGAGAGGGAATTTACTCCATATGTAGGCTGTTACTTAACTTATATATGTACGTTTCTTTGGACCTACATTTTATAGAATAGTGGCTTCTCTCTGGGATAATGGAATGCATACTCAGGGACTCAAGAACTCAGGTAATAAAGCAAGCAAAAAGGCAAAGTTGAGAGCTGTGGGGCTTGCTTTACTATGACTTCTCTGAATGCATGCAAAGCAGAACAAGAACCCAAACCCTTGTCTAGCGTATGTAACAAGCTTTTGGAGAACCCTGCTCACAAGTGTTTTAATGTCCTTAATTCAAGCCAAGAGCAATAAATGTCTCAGAAAGAGGCTGTTAATTGAAAACACCAGTTATTTCAGAGGGATTCATATTACTGCCAGTCACAGCTTGCCTTCTCTCCCTTTTAATTTAGCCTTCTGTTTTAATTTACAACAGCTCTGCACATTGAAGTGTTAGGAGGCTGGGCAGGCACAGTGAATAGAATGTATCTGGGGCACTATGGACCACAGTTAAAATACGAATGTTGGAGGACCTGGCCTCCAGTCTACCCATATATCCTTCATCTGTTAAATGATATATATCGAACTGTCTTTTGGAATATCTTGATGCCCCATGCCCCTGGCAGCAACATTGGTGGACTCCTGCTACCCAGCAGCAGGCCACAGCAGTAAGAACAGGTGAGTGTTATTGGTTATATTTTACTCTTTCTATCCTTTACTCTTTAGGAGGATCTGCCAACCAGCTCCCAAATAAATACACACGGAGGCTTATCCTTTCTTATAAGTGCCCGACCTTAGGTTGGCTTGTTTCTAGCCAACTTTTTTTTTAACTTAAATTACCCATCTATCTTTTGGTTCCAAGCTTTTACTGTTTTGTTGGAGGTGTCACCCCAGCCCCTGGCATCCATATACCCAAAGAGTCTAGAATGTTTCGGTTAAGGCAACACCACAGTCTCTGGCATCCATATCCATATATCCAAAGAGTCTGGAATGTTCAGATGGAAGTTCCATCCCAAGCTCCCTCCCCTGGGAGTTGCCTCAGTCCAGACTCCACCTTCGAGAAAGGCCACCAAATGATGACCCTCCCCAGAGATGCTCAAGACCACTCCTACAGGGTATTTAAACTGTTCTCCAGAAAACAAACATGTGATTTTCTGGTCTTTGTTCGCCATCTCCTCTCTGGGGTCTGAGAGGTTTATTGGGGTGCAATAACTTTTCATTTACCTTTGTTTACTTCTTACTCTGTGGCTTGCTGTGGAGCTGGGTGGCTGTCTGCTTGAGTCCTCCTCCTTCTCTTGCTCCTCTTTGATTTCCATTTTTCTTTTTCTATTTATTTCTTCTGTCTGCCAGCCCCGTCTAACCTTTCTCCTGCATTTCCATTGACCATTCAGCTCTTTATTAGACCAATCAGGTGTTTTAAATAGGGAAAGGAACACATGTAAGATGTGGCTTAAGTGAATGCCATGCAGTTAGTCAATGATCTTCCTTTGAATCGCATGCATTCGTATTGTCTGTTGTCTCACTGTAGAGGTGAGGCCAGGTCTCTTTAAGTGTACAGATATATATTGATAATGTCTTCCTGCATTATCTGTCATCCCCATTTTATACCAGTGGAAGAAAACTGAGAGGGAAAATTGTGGGTGACAAAATATGCCATGCAGAGAGAGGTTGAGTGTGGAGTTTATTTAAGAAGAGGGCATTTGCTGTAGGAAATCCTTCAGCCAGTAGCCTTTAAGTTACTTGCCCACTTGGGTGTGGCCTCTTATACTATCAATGTCGGATGTAAAGCACACACTCACTCTTTTCCTGCTGCTGGATTTGGTTGCTGTTCTCTGTTCGAGCAGAGGACTGTGCTCTGTGAGTCCACCCCTAAATAAATAACCCTCTATCATACTCAGTTCTGAGGTAGAGTGGATTTCTTTTTAGTGACCGTCTTCAGCTACTGGGATGTTAGGAGGAAGGAGGGAATGGGGGGGGCAAGACCGTTCTTGCCTCAGCAGGAAGAGAGAGATCAGGAGATCAGGAGTGGGCAGAACTCGTCTCTGAAGTTTTGTGCTGTGTACAGTGGAACTGCTTGCTGAGGGGTGACTGTGCCCAAGAGGCAGGGACAAGGAGTGCCTGGATGCTAGCATTCCTCACTTAATTTTCTATTAAAAAGGTGAGAAGTTAGGCATGCAGGTTAAGGGGATGAGGGCATCGAGTTCTCAAGACTACTTCCTGCTGATTTGGGGCATTGGGAGGGAGTGAACCTGAAACAGCTTTGTGGAACTGTCCAATGTCTCTTGGACCTGGCAAAGTGCTGGCAGAGCAGAGGACAAGGTTAAGTTTAGGAAAAAAAATTTCTTTAGATCCTGGTGATAAAAGGGGAGGGTGTCAGGACCTCAGAAAGGTGTAAAGACTTGGGCTGCTTATGGCCATAATTGAGGGAAGGGTTAATTTTACCTGTTTGAAGAATTTTTTGAGTTTGTGAAAACAGAAGTTTTAGACACATTAGCGTCTTTATTGTTTATAATTTGTACTGAAATTTGTTTTGCAGAAATGGTAGTATACTTATATCAGAAATAACTGGGATAGGTGTTTTTGCATAAAGAAAAGTATCTTTTAGGTCTGTAGTTAGAAAATGATCAAAGAGGACTTAAAATGTTGATCTTGAAGTTATGGTAGTGGCAGTACTCTGCCAGATTAATAGCTTATCAGAATTTTATTGATTAGTGTTAAGATTATGAATAGTAGTATAGTGAGAGAGCAATCTGATAAATTTCATTTGTAAACATTAAAACACTTTCTTATATTGTGAAACATTTTTATCCTCAGACCTTTATAACTTGCAGGTACACACCTTAATAACTTGCATTTGTATACCTTAAAACACCTTCTTAGACCCTAAAACATTCTTAGATTCTCACATCTTAAGCTCTCCTGTCTTTGCATAAATAAACCTTTAAGCACATGTTTTTCCCCATCATTGTGACATTACCTTATCTCTCAGATGAAATGTGCTTTGTGAGTTTATCTCTGTTTCGAGTCTGATAACAAGGTAGGAGAGTAAGGCCCATGACTTGAACTTTACATAGAGAACTGGAAAGGCAGTTGGCAAACCTGCCAGTCATCAAAACAGCATCAGGGATATTGAGAAGAGTAAATTGTACCTAAGTTATTGATTTAAAAATTGTAGGGCCCGTGGGTCTACCCCTGCTTCCCAGCTTCATTTCGAGGACAGTTTCTGGTCAGCCAGCTAAAACATCCTGTTTGTTCCTGTGTTCCCTCTGCCCTGCCTGGTGATGAGCTGTAGGGTATTGTTGACTCCACCTTGGGTTCGGTAATTTCACACCTGCCTGGGGGGATTCCACTGTGCAGCAGCTAGGTATTTAAGGTTTTCCCTAAATTTGAATGAATGGCATTCTCTGATCTCCTTTCGAATGATCCAGGTCTCTTGTGTGTTCTTTCAATCTCCAGGCCCTTGCCTGGCTCGCATACA
>LOJH01057447.1:8160-19353 GCA_001685095.1 Ellobius talpinus | reverse complement strand
TATAAGCTAGCCGTGTGGGAGCCGGGCAGGACAAAAAGCAGGCCTGCTTGCCTCATCACTACAAACTTTAAAGAAAAGACATGAAAAACATGGGATGAAAATTGTAACCAAACTGATCTCAAGTAATAGCAGTGCCCAAAACCATGGCCAGGCAAGGGAACCTTGGGCATAGTAGGGGAGTTAGGTGCCTGTGAATGGAGTCCTGAATGGATTATAGAACTTTGGAACAGAGGGCAGTGTAGTCATACAGAGCGTTCAAAAGAGGAAATTTGAATGAATAAGACAGTGGGATTTGGAGACCTCCAAGAAGTGAGCTGCAGCTCAGATGAGGTTGCAGGGCAGCTCACAGAGCAACTGCTAATTGCATGATGCTTAAGAACTGAGACCTATCCCTGGGGTCTTCCAAAGAGTCCCTGCAAGAATTCCAGGCCTTATTACCTACAATAACTGGAATAATAGCAATGGATCTAGAGGAATGTGTGAGTGTGTGCATGCATGCCTGTGAGTGTATGTGAGTGCATGCGTGTGTGTGTGTATGTGATGTGTAATGCCATAAAAGTAATATCAATGGGACCAAGTAAGGTACAGATGAGAAAGGAAAGAAACTAACCAGGGGACCAAGTTTGTGGCTTGGGAGCATTGGCGTGATTGTGCCATTTATCAAGAGTCAGACTGTATAGGTCATGGAAGCACAGAGATGATAATGAGATGAGTGTAACAAGCCTGGTGACGAGATGCTGTTAAGGATTCTCAACTAGAGATGTCGAGAGAAAAATACAGATATATCGAAAAAGTTTTAAGTAGGTGCTATTTTCTAAGGATCTCAAACAGAGAAAAATAGCTTATAAATGCCAGAGATCTGAGGATTGTAAAAATTCAATATTCCTAAGCAGAAACCTGACCTTAGAAAACAGTTTGGCAAAAATAGGCAAACATAGGACACCGAGGAGTTCATCTAAATTTGTCTCCTGCATATGCAGTTTGAATGTGGTTTTTTTTACCCCCATCTGCTGAAAGATGAACTGTATTCTGTTTCTTCATGTTTTCCTCTCTGATCTTTCATGCCAGATTAGACTCTTTGTATGCCTAGATTTTACTCCTATTAACAGAAGAAGGATTAGATACATGTCTTTTGAATTTATAAAATTCAAATAGAAATTTCCTTGGGTTTGTTTTAGAACAGTGGTTCTCAACCTGTGGGTTGCACCCCCCTTGGAGGTTAAACAACCCTTTCGCGGGGATCACATTTCAGATACCCTACATATCAAATATTTACAATATGATTCACAACAGTAGCAAAATTATAGTTATGGAATAGCAGCAAAATAATATTATAATTTGGGGGTCACCATAGCATGAGGGTCACAGCATTGGAAGGGCTTAGTTACACATGTGTGCCTTCAGTCTTGACAATGTGTCTTGTCCAACTTGGTCCCACTGCCAACAGCCTGGGACTCTGAGCCAGAGAAAGGAGAGAAGGACACAATCCTTCAAGCAGATCTACAAATTTGCTTCCCTGATGGGTCAAACATTAACCCACATCACTAGTTTATTTGTGAAGATCAAAAGCAATAATGCTTGTAAAAATTACTGTTGTTATTAGTGTTGTCCTCCTCCTCCTGTTCCTCCTTATACTCCTTCTCTAGATCCTCCTACTGACTACTCAGAGACTATCTGCAATGGTACCAGACAGTAATCTTGAAACTTAACCATCAGTTTAGTTTTCACAGAATTCCATCGAAAAAGCATCACCCCCACGACAGCTGGAAGTAATTCTAGAAAACGATGGCCCCTCTTCCATCAGAGTTTGTCCTCAGGGTAGGAACAATTGTAATCTATTAGGCGTTGGTTATAAGTTGTATAGGGTTGGAGGTGGAAATGAAGTAGGCTCAGGGATATCTTTTGAAAAGAAAGGGGAGATGGGTGGAATGGCATAATAGGTAGATTAGTATATCTACTTGTCAACTATTAGTTATAGATATTTATCACATTGCACTATACATTTTTACCTCTGATCAAGATACTTATATGTACTGTTTACACTTTGAGGTCATTGTCCTCATTTGGTGCACATTTGTTTAAAGATTGTTTAATTTTTTAACGTGAATCCTTAGTCTTTAAGTTACATATAAGTATTAAGAATTATAGGTCAATAGTCACTTATGTTTGTCATACTTACAGTTAGACTAGTCAGGCTCTCTATATGTACAGAGATATACTCCACATAGATAGGTAATCTTCAAACACTTCAAAGAACTATAGAATATGGCATTTAAATAATTCACGATTTTGTTGATATGAGACACAATTGCTTCTGGCAGCACCAATTTATTCTCAAGAGAATGCTGGGCACCAAAGACACTCCACTTGGAGCTTGTTTTCTTCTAGGCAAAACTGGTCTTTGGGCAAAGAACTGCCCTTGCCTCCACTGATGACAATATGCATATTGTCTAAATGGACAAGCAGAATAAAAGCAAAAACAACTATCAAACCTTGCCAAGATGGATTAGGACAATTTTTCAAATTTTCCTGCCTCTAAAAATGGTCTGTCAGATACTCTAAACCTTATGCTGCAAATGAGACTTTGTCTCTGTCATTTATTGCACCTTTTTGAAGTTGCTTGATTGTACTTCTGCTTACTCAGGTAATATTATTTACCTTCTCAGGTTCTTGATGGGGTTGAAGACTAGATAGTCATAGCTATTTTCCTCTCATGACATAGCTTAAACATTATTAATATAAAACTTTGACTCCTTGGGATAGGATAACTATTAAAATAATCTCTGCTATTTTCCTATTATCTTAGACTGGACATTTAGCATATGTTTCTTGCTTGAAGTTGTTCATTCTGATGTAGTTCTAATTTTTTTTTGTAGGTTTTTGCCTCTTCTTTTTTCTGGACAATACTCGATATTTGTTCTTATTGTATATAGTTTTGTATTAGGCTTAGAACCCTCCTATTTAGACAAAAGGGGGAGGTATTGGGGGAACGCCTTAAGACAATAACCTTTTATATACAAGTCCATTTGGGCATGGCCTTAGGTACTATAAGCACAGACAAAAAGGGTCCATGGCCCCCCTTTTTCCCCAAATAAATAAACCTTTGTTAAACTCCATTCTAGGGGATTGTGGACTTCTTTATTATGCTTATATCGTCCTCCTGCTCCTCCTTCTGTTTCTCCTTCTCTTGCTTCTCCCTGCTCCTCCTCCTCTGCTCATTCTCCTGTTCCTGCTCTTCCTCCTCCTGACCCTCCCCTTACTGCTTCCCCTCCTCTTACTCCTCCCTCCTCCTTGTCCTTCTCCCTTCTTGTTTTTCTTTTTTTACAAGGAAGGACTATATAGACAAAGAGACAGAGAAATGTAAAAAAAAAACAATTCAATCCATTTCGAACACAGATTTATAACTACACTTTTATAAGTTTCTTCATTCTAAGGTTGTTTAGTCAGAAGTGGGACTATGGGTGGACTTTTGATTATGTACAATTTATTGGGTGCACATTGCTTAAAATTACATTTATCTTTCTATGACTTAATCCCTTTATGTATTTCAATTCAATTGAAGTTTCTCACTGTTTATACTGATTTTAGTCATTTAAATCTAAAAACGCTCATTCCTGAAGACTGTAACAATGTATTAGGATTCTGAGGCAAAAAATATCTTGGCTATCAGTTTTAGGAAAACCGCCATAAAATATGCTGTGATGTCATTTCTCTAAGTGTGCTATCTTACTGATCACATGCTTTTCCTGATTATGTTGGTTTTTCTCTCTGTACAATGCTACATTAAATTTCAGAACTACAGGACTGGGGAGTACGCACACGTAGTCTCCATCTGACACTGTGGAGACTCATCAAGTGTCTCTGAGCAGGTATTTACTGGCTTCTATGTAAGGGGGTAGGTCAATCATGGGAGAAATACTGAACTAGGAGCCACTGAAGTCACACAGAGAGGCAGTGTCAGGTGCTGGCTACTTTTTTTCTTGGTGACAAGAGGAAGTAAACTAAGTGAGGTTCACAGGTCCTGCTATATAGGCTTGTCACAGTAACTAGACCATTGAGACTGCTTAGCATGGTGGAAGAACTTTTAGTAGTCCAGCATTAAACTCATGAATAGAAATAGCTCGTGTTGAATTTGATACAATGGAAGTCCTCATTCCTGTATATAACATTTGTGATTTTTTTTGTCAATTGGATAACCAATATAGGTGCCATAGGTTCTTGAACCCCATGTTGGTCTGAAATTTTATTAAATTATTTTAAAGAAAATGTTTACTTAAAAAGAGAAAAGTAGGTAGGTGCATATCTTTGAACTCCCATGAGAAAGCATATGTTTAGATAAAAATACCATAAGACTTTACCAATGGTTTGTGGTATCACAAGTCTCATACTGTTTTATATAAAAGAGAAATGAACCTTTACACAAAGCAATCAAATATCCTCTTCATGCACTTACAACGACTCAGAAATAGATAACTGGCAGAATCTTGTCTGTGAGAATTATATCAATGCTTATTTAATCTCTTAAGGTTATCAATTCAATTTTGTGATGCCACGTCTACATATCAGAGAAGAATTTGGAGGAACTAAATAAGCAAAAGGAGTATTAAATGAATTGAGCTATACAATCATATTTAATGAAGTGGAAATAGCTCAGAGGGGGAAAGAAAACAACCACCAGTAATGGAAGCACCCTTCAGTGTGTTTAGCTTATCAAAATGTTCCCAAATGATTCGAAATGTTGTTCATGTGATAAATGTTTTCTATACTGTAGCTATATGTTGACAAATGAACAACATGCACTGTTGGTGAAGAGGCTGCAAAGTGTCAAATACTAATTATCATGATTATGACTTGAACTTGTCAGAACTAGCATCTTGACATATTGAAGAGGATTTGCAGAAGGCTGGAAGCAGAACATGTTACAAATCCTCTCCCATTTGGCTATTATTAAACTGGTGAGATTATAGAAGCGCAAGTGATGCACAGCATAGAAGCCTGTGCTGTGGCATAAAGACTCGTCTGTAAATACTGGTCTACATAATACCACACTGTATTTTGTTACACATGTACTGCTGCTTCATACTGTTCTATCCTACTCATGTTTTAAGAACTGTTTACACAGATTTCAAAAAGATTTCTTACACGTTTTAACGATGTTGTAGTAAATCATCAGGTGTGTGTTTCTTTTTGTAGTTTTCTTCCACTCATATTCAGTTGACTTAACTTTAGAAGATTTCCACTCATCAGGTAGGAGATAGGATTGAGGTGTCTTTCTTTTTGGCTCTAAAGTAACTTGGTTAGACTTTTAAAAAAATTCTCTAAAGAAAATCGCCTTTTTGTCAGTATTTTTCTCTTTCAGATCAACTATTGACCCTAATCTGAAAAACATATCAACAATTATAAAGTGACAATAAGATATAGGAGTGAGGACTTTAGATAGCAGAGGGGAGTTTTCCGGAAAGATTTTATAGGCAAGGACAAGAATCAAAGACTATTCTGGAGAATTAAATAGCGAACCTAAGGTTTAGAAAGATTGGACAAATTAGGGTGGGTAGTTGAAACTGATTATCCTTCTGTATAACCTGTGCTCTGATGTATACTTCCTGGACATGGGTACAGGGAATTCTATTTCTACACTCAACAGGGTCTGACTGGGAACAAGTTCTTAAATCATTTTTTTGAGCTGGCAGTGGTGGCACATGCCTTCAATCCTAGCACTCAGGAGGTGGAGACAGGTGGATCTCTGTGAGTTCGAGTACAGTCTGGTCTACAGAGCTAGCTCCAGGAAAGCCAGAGCTGTTACACAGAGAAGGCTTGTCTCAACCCCCACACACCAATAATAACAACAACAACAACAACAACAATAATAATAATAATAATAATATTTTTGACTGAGTAAAGCAGCATCACTTCTAGAAGCTGAGAGCTCTTAAAATCTATGTCCCCTTTACTTAAGCTCCATATCCTCTTCCCTGTACTCAAGTCACAGATGGCACTCGCCCAGGACTGTTTGCTCCTCTTGGAACACACTGAGCACTTCTATGCAATTAGGTTTTTGTGCTGGACCCAGACTGGTCCCTGTGTCTCTTCTCTTTGAATTCTCATCTATCTGTTTCAGCCTAATTCAAACTCCCAGGTGTGTGTCCAAATGTTGGTATGTGTGAGAAAACTCTGCCCCTTCTCTAACCCTAGCTAGATTTAATTTTGTCTTCATTGTGCTACCCTATAATTTGTTAAATCCTCTTGGCTTGCATTATAGCTAGCTGTGCAAGTCTGGATCGCCTCTACTGGCTGATTGTTCATTGAAAACAGGAATTATATTGATATGTTCATTCATTCACAATGTGTACTGGGCACTTTGTATGTGCTAGGCATTGCGTTGGGTTTTAGACATGTTGTAGTAATGATGATAAACAGAATATATTTTCAAAAAGCTCATATTCTACTCATGGAGGAAAGAAAATAAACAACACAAAGACGTATCTGACACTAAGAACATGGTTGAGATATAAGGGAAGGAAATGGAAATTATACATAGATACATACATACATATATGTGTGTATATGTATATATATATACATATATATATATATATAAACAAGAAGCAATTCCGAATATTGATCTCTGTATGTAGAGAGCTGAAGGGTTTATTTGGAATGTTGGTAGAAGAATGGTTTATCCAGAGATTTAGCAAGTCCTAGCATGCTGAAACAAGTGGGCACTTATAGAGTCTGCAGAAATATAAGATGGTCAGGGTGGGTGAGGCAGAGGAAGCTGTTGAGAAGTAGGACTAGGGAACAAAGATCCAGTACAAGTTCATATCAAGTGAGGTGTTATTTGTCCTGACACATAATTGGGATTTTACTTCAGATGATTGTAGAGAGCCTTCCATGAACTATATATAGGTAGGGGAATGACATGCTTAGATTCATACTTTAAAGGTGTTTCCCTGATTGCTTGTGTGTAGAATTGTAGGAAGGCAAGCACAGAGGATGAGATCAGCTAGGATGCTGGTAGTGTAAATGTCCAACAGGAGATGATGGCAGGTTGGACCAAGTTGATAGATTTGGGATCAGTGAGAAGCTCCCTCTGGAGCCCCACCTCATCCTCAGGGTAAGGGGTTAATCCCACTTGGTTTTTGGCATATACCTCTACTGAGAATTATAGCACGAATAAAAAAATAGATTAATAATCTACATTTTTATCTTATCATATCTATGTTCTCCCTTTTTTCTTTTCAGAGTAGATTCAATAATCTACCCTTTTTTTCCTATCATATCTATAGCCCCATTTTTCTTTTTAAAACAAGAACTCTGTATCTAATCTCCTTTGTTCAACTTTCCTCCTGACTGTAACCAATAATAACTTGTAACCAATCACCCTAAACAATGTCAAACAACCATAACCCGTTGGACAACCAAAACCACCCACCCCACCTCTTGGAAATGTGGAGGTCATATTCTTAAATTTGCTTCCTTTTGTCTGGGGGTGACGGTATCTTTAGTGGATCCTGAAAAGAAAAATTTGGGTTAATTGTCAAGTCCTGGGAGAGGTAGCTGTATAGTTTGTTGTGTAGCCTCTGTGTAATGGAAAGTGTAGGGCTTGAGTTACGGCTAGAGAAGTGTGTTAGGCTGAACCATCTTAGTTAGCCACGTCAAAATTGTTCTGAGCAGTTTATAGTCCAATGTCTATTTTTAGGTGGTGTTTTTAAAGTTTACTGGGGTTATCATAGTACTTGAGGAATCATTGTTTTGGGACCTTATCCTCCTTTTGGAGACTTGAAAGTTCATTTTTGGACATGATCATGGTTCACTGCAGAAAACTGATAGAGCCTCAAACCTGAAATAATTTACAGGATGGTAAATTAAACCTTTTTCTAGAATCAGTAATCTATATGACCATTAATATCATGAAAAAGTTTAGAATATATGTTTGCATATACACTTATATACGTATTAATCTTATAAAATTTATACCTCAAGAAAAGCTGTTAAAGAGTCAATATAAAACCGAAGGATTATGAAGATAGTAGCAGTAAAATAGTCCTTAAATTTTTGTTTTTCTTCTGTCCCATATCAGGAGGCTCTTCTGACATGAAACAGAGATTTTGAATTTCACTTTATTTAGCATTCTTGGGTTTAGAGAAGGAAAGAGCCATTCTGCAACTCTAAAGCCAGCTTTAATCTTTAATTGGATTGGGACTACAGAAAGACCATTTGCATTATATGCCTGTAGAGAATAGCAGAAACAAACATTTAAAAGAGTTATAAAATTTTATCCTGTTGGAAATATGATATACAAATAGGTAAATTTACTCCTTTTCTTGAGACTTTTTTTCCTGGATGATTTGTCATTTTTCTTTAGATGTCTCATTTGTTCTGTGGTCTTTAGATTCCTTATGTAGATGCCTTTATTTTCCTAAAAAGACAGAAATAAAAATCCTTCTCCAACCCTAATTTTGGGGAGATTCTTTTTTGGCAAGTTATATCTGATCAAATGAAAAGCATTGGTTAGTTTTATAGGTTAGTTTAAATTAAATGGCTATAAAGTTTGGTGAACTATCATCTCTTCTAATTAAGAGGTATCTCATGTTCAAATCAAATTTTTATCAATTTGATCATATCCATAGCTTTTTTTTCCCTTTGGAAAAAAAAGCAAAACCCTTTCCTCAACATAACACATGTCCTGGTTTCCATTCTGAGACTAGTACATCTATAAAGTATATGACTGATTTAATTTTGTAGTTTTTCTACTATCCAGTGTCTTTCCATAGCTCCTGTGCCTTTCTCATTAGCATTTAGAAAATTCAAAGTTAAAAAAGCATTGTGCAATCAATTTCTGGGGTATTTATCATCCATTTCTGTTTATTTAACATACATTTTAGAGTTTGATTTGATCTTTCTATAACTGCCTGCCATGTAGGATTGTGTGGTATACCTGTAATATGCTTTATATTATAGTAAGCAAAAAACTGTTTTTCTTAGAGACATATGCTGGAGCATTGTCTTTCTTTATTTGTACAGGTATACCCATGATGGCTACAACTTTTAGCACATGTGTGATTACTAAATCAGAATTTTCTGAACTCAAAACAGTTGCCCATTGAAACCTGAATAGGTATCAGTGGTGTGATATACATATTTTAGTTTCTAAATTCTACAAAATGGAACATATCCATCTGCCAGATTTCATTCCTTTGAGTACTCTTTGGGATACCTCCTTATAATTTCCTTGTCTTGTTGTGACATGATAGAAAAGTCTTTTTATTAAACCATTGCTGTTGATATGATGTTTTCTTAAAAAAAATTCTGAGGCCTTCAGCATATTTCCATTCAATAACTGATTTTTGCATTACCTTGCACTAGAGGACCTGGCAAACCCATGTGGGATTGGGTATGTGTTATGTATATGGGATGACTCCTATTTCTGATTGTATCTTATAACTAAATAATAATAAAGTTAATTCTGTATTATCTTATATAAATTCAGCAGTTTCAATATGCAAAGCAACTTTTTCTGCATATGGCAAACCAGTAACTATGTTGACAGGTTCTTTAAAATCTCTTAGTACCATGAGAATAGCAGCATATAATCCTGAGTTTTGGACAGACCATAAGTGCTTTGATCCATTTTACTTAAATTTTCTGATCTGTAACCCAATTTTCCTGATTTTTTTTTTGCATTAGTATAAAATGTTGGTTCTTTAATTTTTCTGGGAAGGAGTTTCCTCTATGATAACAGGAAACAACTGAACCAGATTTGGCAAAGGGATCTGTGAGAGGCTCCTCATGGAGTTTCCAGATGGCAAAGGATTATCTTGAATATTCCTCATTGACCTAAATTCATTAGTCCAATGCTTACCTTTGCATAATCCAGAGTTCTGAATAGATTATTCTTAGGAAAAAACATTGTTTCTAGGAATGGCCTGTCTATAAAACCTCTTAAAGTGACATTTTTTTTACCACAATTATAACATATGACAATTTTATTTTTCCTCAAACCTCTGGAAATCACTTCTTTTTCTCATGTATCATCATATTCATGACATTAAATATTAATTGTATCTCAAATCCATTCTTCCAAAAGTGCTGACCTTGCCTTTAATGACTCATTATCTTTTTCAGAGAGAACTGGTATTTTCGAAAGCCAGTGATTCAATTATTATTTGTCTGGCTTCAGAATTTGATATCATTCCATTTGTTGCTAAATCAATCCTGGTAGAAATTGTAAAGGCTTCTTTTGGGCCTTGTATAACTTTAGTGACTCAATTTTATTTCCTATTTTTCCAATTCTGTTCCAAGTATTCAAATATGTTGCCTAGCATAAATCCAGGGTGTGGTCATTATATACAGCTTGCCTTTCTATAGTAGCATAATTTCCTTCTCCAAAAATTTGTTCTTGGGAGATTTCCATACATCTACCTTTATTCAGTTGTTCAATAATCTTAGCTTCTTCTCTTAACCACCTACTCCACTGTAATTGTGGACCAGGCTCTAAAACAGCTTTAACCAATTCTATGCAGTCCTTATGGATAATTCTATTACAAACTGACAATGAGTTTAACATTTACTTCACGAAAGGTGAATATATGTCATACGAGACTCTTGCATCCTTGATTCTCTTTAAATCTAACGTCAGCACAGGAGCCCAGTTAGTTGTATCAGAGCCTCTGGCATTTGGCAATTCCTTCAAGGTTATTGGATATATTTAGGTTGGTTGCTTGAAAACTTTATGCTGTTCCTCTCTATTCTTATAATGCAGCACTGAAACTGGTTCTCCATTAAATTTCTCTGTCTGAATTTGAATATCTCTGTGATCTGTTTTATTAGTGTTTCCAGGTTATATCTTAACACTCAGATTAATCAAGCTTTTTAGTGATAAGATAAAAACAATAAAACTGATAATGTTTACAATTGCCATTACAAAAATCCCATCTAAATTAGATATCCTCTCATTTAATTGTTCCATTTCCTAACTGTGCTGCATATTATCATACAGATACTCAAATTCCTCCATTGTAATGGTTTTCCCCATTTTTAATGTGGGAAAACACTCTCTCTTTTAACTAATTCTTCTTTTAACCAGCCTACAATTCACAATCCCAGAGAACCTAGAGACCCTAAGAGAGATATATATGGAGCTAATCTACATGGGAAGTAGAAAAAGACAAAAATCTCCTGAGTAAATTGGGA
>LOJH01057445.1:0-11554 GCA_001685095.1 Ellobius talpinus | reverse complement strand
GGGACCTAGCAGACAAAAGGACTAACTTGCTGCCTGCAGGCTTAGTGAAACAAAAGAACTCCTACCTGGTTGCACTCACCACCGTGTCTCAGCCCCAAAAGAGATTTGAGGAAGTTTTATCAGTCAGTATTTGCTTCTCAGAAAGTACAAAGTTAGATGGCAGCAAGTATTTACACAGGTTCCATAAAATATTAGAAGAGAAAAGGGATTGCTAGTGACACAGACCTAACTTGGAGCTACTCTGACCTCCATTTCTGACCACAGCAAACAAAGCGACTATTGCAATAAAGGGAGTCTCCTGACATTTTTCATTTCACCATATTCATTAAATGGCTTCCAATTCACTGTAGTGTATTAAGTATGGTATTACATCATGCACTGAAGCCTATCATATAATTTACTAAAAATATTCTATTGCTAAAGCTACTAATGATCAATGAGTTTTCAGTGAGTTGCGATCTCTTTGCTGTGAGAACATCTTGCCTTGGTCCTAGAATCTGCTGACTGATTAGGGTCACAGAAATATGAAAGTGTCTATGTGATTTCTTAAAATAAAATAAAAAAATAAAAAAATATTTGAATCATTGACTGCTTCTTTATATAAAAGGCATCTCTGTAACATATAATTCCGTGTGATTGAGTTTTACACACTATAGAATGTCTTTCCAAGTTAGAGTCTGGTCTCCCAGACTATGTTGTTGCCTCAACAACTTACTTTATCTAACATTCTGAATCCTGTTTTCTTATTTCAATGTTGTGGAGAGAACTTTCCCTAGGAATAGACTCTATCTCAAGGAACTATTTATTCATTTATTTATGTACATCCATAAGATTCTTGTGTTCAATTTTATTATCACTCTGACAAAATCATTGACAAAAGAAATACCAGAAAGAAGGAAGGGTTAATGTCAGCTCACAATTTGAGGCTGCAGTTCATCACAGCAGAGAGAGCATGGTGTCAAGACCATGAAGGAGTTGGTTGCAGCGTGCTCACAGAGGATACTGTGCTTGCCACCTTTCTTTTTTTATTTGTTCCCATACACTGACCTATGGAGAAGTCCTGCCCACATAGGAAGCATCTTATCACCTCAACCAACCTAATCTAAAAACTCTCCTACAAATACGCTTAAATGTTTGTTTCCATAGTGAGTGTCGATGCCAACAAGTTGACAATCAAAATCATTTGTTATAATCTTCATTCCATAAAATAGAATTGAAGATTGACTCAAGTTGAAAACATATTTAGGCTACATGTTTAATTCTAGTTCTCTCTGCCACATTTGCAGTCACTGCTTTTCCTGAATTCTAAATGTCTCAAAGTCACATGTAAGGGTGAGAATGGGTTTCTTTCATTCCTATTAGTGCTGATATTCTGACTCCCTTTATTAAATCATGAATATTCTTAGCATTTAGGCCAGTGAATTCTCTCCAGTCATTTTTGTTTACTTATGACACTGATATCCTTATGAATACATTTTTTTACATAGTAAAATCTGAAGTTCTAAATTGCATTAGGATTCCTATCCTAAACATGGGTATTGTTTTAATAAACATAAAAGTAATATCAACATCTATGATGGCTAATCTCTCAGGCAGACTGAACACTTAACTTTTAGCTGAAGTACACCTTTCTCTGCTTTTGTTAGATAATTTTTCACAGTAACAGGAAAAATAACTAATATAATTGTATCATCTATCTTCATCAGATACACTGGTGACTACTTGCATTGTCAATAAGTAGCATTATTTTGAAAGATATGTTTTGTCTTTATTTACTTCTGATTTTTAAATCTCAAAGCAGGCTTAAAATGTTCAGTAAACCACATTTTATATTCTCATATAAGATTTGGCATTTGTTTATTGTAACTTAAGAGATTTGCTATAATTCTGAAGGATTCCCTGATTCCTAGAATGAATGACAGGGGACTGTCACTCCAACCTAAAATTAGCAACTACATTCAACTGCCACAGTGTGCACTGCCTGTCCTTTGAAGCTTAAAATCAGTCACTGTATCCTTATAGACATGACAGTCTTACATGGAATCTTCTACTATAAGGATCTTTTGTCCTCATTGAAAATCTGCTCCTTTGTGTAGCCATTTACCTCAATCACACTTACTGGGTATTCTGGATAACTCTTTCTAGCTTTGAAATCAACACTTGTTACTTCACTCTAGATTTTTTACATTTTAAAGACAATTTTCCCCACTATACATGTCGGAAGTCAATCTCCATTAGCCTCAACACTCTGCCTGAAGCTTTCCACCTGTCCCAATTCACAGAATTGAAAAGACTGGATTTTTTCATTTTTTTCCTTTTTTTCTTTTTTTTCTTTTTTTTTTTTTTACCGGATTGGGTTGTGGCTTAAGGGAATGTTGTGGTTTGCTTGATTTTATTTTCAGACCACTAAAACTTTCTTCTAAACATGTTGCTCTGTGCCTTCCTTCTTCCTTCCATCTTCCCTCCTTCTCTCCTTTCTTTCTTTATTTCTTTCTTTCTTTCTTTTTCTTTCTTCTTTCCTTTCTTATCACTCATGCATTCACTGGAGTCAAAGATTTAATTTCCTTTAAGAGCTTTTCATTTGCATTCAGATCTTGACTGTTTGCTATAAAAGGCCTTTAGTTTGCAGATTGTTTTGCCTTTATTTTTCACCAGTCTCTATTTTTTGCATTTAAATAAAATGGGAGACATAAGACTCTTCCTTTCACTTGTATGCTTAGAGAGCACTGAGAGGTGACCATCCCAGTTTCAACACTGATGTGCTTGGGAATAGGAAAGCTGAAGGCAATGGAATGAAAAAGTGAGCAGATAGTCAGTGAACAGATACAGGCAAGACAGTCTCACCTTTCATCTTCAACCAGTCATAACGTAGCCAACATTTATTATGGTTTCTGTCTACACAGTCACGGTTCATGAAACGGCCTCTCCCAATTATAAAACATCAAATTATTACTGATCATTATTATAATAGCTATGATAATTATAAGTTGTAATAGGTTGAGATTTTTCAATGTAAGTCAGAGACATGTAGAGAGAGAGCACATACTAATTGGAAATGGACACCTATGAACTGTCTGTATGAATTATTGCCACAAAACTGCAGTTTGTAAGAGAACAATGTCTTCAGTGCTCAAAATGTAGGGTATAATACCTGTATCAAAGAACATTTTGGTTTCAAAGAGCAAATATTTCTTGTATCATTGTTTCTGGTTAATGAGATACTAAAGGTAGCATAGGCCATCAGTATTGGAGGCAAAAACTTTTTTGGAGATGAAAGTTAAAAGAAATCTATTTGAAAGTCATTCTAGAATGTGACCTAAATAGAGTTAGTAAATGTCAGAAGTTTGCTACATAAGCTGATGCGTAAGTTTAAACAATTTGTTAATCATATTTTAAAAATGAATTGAAATGCAAATGTTGGTTATGACGATTATTGGTGTTTCTAAGACCTTAATTCTATTTAAATTTGATTGCATTATTGTGCATAAGTTCATTTCCACAGCTCAGTTTATTGTTTTTACTAAATCTTATTAAATAATACAAAAAATACAAAGAAAAACAAGATGAAATATCTTCACTTCATACAAGTGTTTAGATGAATATTGGGCAAGACAAGTATTGCCATTAGAGACTTGCATTGTTTAGAACATGCTAATTAAATAGTTGTTATAGCAACTATAAAAACTTGGGGAACTCTTTGGAAATTTATATTTGAGTGGGCTCTTGAATAATGTACAAAGTTTTATTGTAAGACAAAGTAGTAAATATACCAGGAAAACAAAAAGAGAAAAACATCAACAAAAAGCTTGTAGAAAATGTGGCAAATATTTGGCAAAGAAAGAGCCGTCTGAATGGAGCTTGGGAAGCTGATACAAAAGATGTGCTGATGTTTCCAAATGAAGATGTAAGAAAAAAGAAAATGAGTGTACAGTAATAAAGATGTGGATATAGTGAGCCTACCGACATCTTAAAGACAGCCAACTACATGATCAGCAACATCGAAGGCCAACAACTCAGCAGATTTAGAAGAAAGAAAACAAACTAAGAGGCTATTGTAACATTTCCAGCCTGAGTTAGAATGATGCAGGAGTGAGTGACAGGATTTGGATGTGTAAAGAACGTTATGATTAGAAGCCGGTATGCATACAGTTGTGGGGCACATGGACAGAGAGATGTTAAAGCTGAGTTGCACATCTCAGATGTGGGGAGAGTGACACCTAGCAAATATGGAAAGTCAATTGGAAAGTACTATGCACATTGAACTTTCTGGTTTCTTATTTATTTGAAAATATTAAAGATAAAGTAGGAAGGCGCCATACCTTACTTGATTTTAAACTTAGAAGTTCTAGAGTGAGATAATAATTATTGCTTGAGATTCAGGAAAGAAGAATCAAAATCTTCAGAATGAATGAAATAATCAGTTACTAGAGGGGAAATAAAGTAAAACTAGAAGACATTTTGACGAGAAACATTTCTATTGAAAGACTGACAGAGAAAGAGAATCCAGTACCGTCAATGGTCAAAACATGTTTATAAAAATGAGTGGTGAATGAATTGGGTCCTATGGAAGGAAGGGGGGAGACTGTGTGGAGGGTGTTGCCTATTAACTAGGATGTCCACAGCACCTTTGAGAAAAAAGGTAATATTGGAGACTGTTTTCAATACAATACCCAACACACCCATTTTATATAATAAGCCCAGACTGAGCTTTGACGGTAAGTCTTAACTTTGAGAAGTAAGAAATTCTGAGAAAGTGGAGGCATCATAAGATGATCTATTTATATAACTTTGGCAGCAAAGTAGGGGACAGATGGTGTGGAAGCTTGAAATAGTAGATGCAAAGAGAGGAAATGAATAAATTGGGAATTTTTCACCCCAAAGTAAAGGGACTATGAGAGAGAGAGAGGTGTTGGTGCTGAATATAAATGAAACTAAGAAGAATATGAAAATTTAGGATAGTCAAGGCCAAAACCACTATTAAAAGAGAAACGTTTGCAAGAAATCATCCGTCATCTTATATACAACAAGAGAAAGGGAAGTTCCAGGAATAAGCAGTGTGTTAAAGAAACACCAGTTGGTTGGTTGTAATTGTAGTAATCAATGAAAAAACAAACTAGTGTTTGTTTAAGGGCTATTACTTGCCAGGACCCAGCTTAGAGATTTACATGTATGAACTCATTAAAACTTTTGAAGAGGTCTATGGAGTGAGCATAGGAAAGATCCCAATTTAAAAATTCAATGTAAGAAATTGAATTTTTACAGAATGGAACTGTTCAAGTTTCCAGTGAGAGACAGTTTTCAGAATGCAACCTATTTCTGGCTCCATGGCTCATGCTGTAGGTTACCATGGTCAGTGTATGAGATCGCAATGTGACCATGTTGGGACTAAGGACTTATCACAGTCTAGGAGGTAAAGCGAGTCTCCTAGAAGCAGTAATGATTTATTTGAAATTTTACTTGGGAAGGCATTGCATTTAGTAAGGTCTTGTAACTTCCAACAGAATTCAATCAAGAAGGTCCTAGAGAATTCTAGAAATAATAAGGTCAATATTTTTGAAGAACAAAGTGGAGAAAAATCTAATGTGAAAGTAGATATTAATTTGAAATGACTGATAATAGAGTTCAATCTAGAGAGGAAAAGAAGGGATACTTGTAGGGAATGACTAACTGGATGTATAGGGGACAAGTAAATCCACAGCCTCACTAGCACAAAGAAAGTTATTATGTATGGGAATATAGGGAAATACACCGTGAGGTTTTCACAGCTTCAAAAGCAGGTGTCACTGTGGTAATCATAGCACATTCAAAGGTTAATTAATCCTGGTACAGCCTGACATAAAAGGTTGAATGTGATTAAGATATAATTGAGGTGGGGTCACTGCCATCAGGAAACTTAAGGGACATGAGGCCAAAGAGACAGAGGTGTCAGCCAGTGTAGCAGGTTGACTTCTGAGTTGATAAGCAGATGATGTTGACTTCAGATTTTATTTAATGAAGTTTACTCTTGCTACTTCATAATCTTGTTAGTTATTTGTGATGCCTAATCACTTAATGTTTTCAACTTCTATTTTAGAATCTCTGACTTTTGGCATGCTTAAGGAAGAACATATTTTAAAACCACTCTGTGAACATGTATATATATATGGGGGGTGCGTGCACGCACGTATGTGTGTTGTGCGTGTGTGTGTGTGTGTGTGTGTGTGTAAGGAAATTTGGTTCCCAAAGAGCCTCAAACAAAATATATTTTAAGCATATTATTTCACAATAGTAATACGTATGCTTGTATAATTTGTTTTCATTAGTAATGAAATGCAATAGGAACATAGTTACCATCTAGAAATAAATGTCTAATTACAATTAAGAATAATGTTTCATATGCTAGTATGATGATAGGCACTTCACTCCCTTTTTAAATTAGGATTGCATTGGTTTTGAGAACAATGTGAATACAGGAACAGGATATGTCTTAATTTCAACAAAGCTTAATGATTTTTTTAATATTTAAAAGATGATTATGAATATTGTAGATGCAGGTGCACAAATGTGGAAGCCAGAGGCCAGTGTGTGGTAGCCAGCTGTCATCAACCCATAATGTGGCCCTGGTGATCAAACTCAGCTTATAAGTCTTGTTAGTAAATGCTTTTACTTGATGGACTATTTCACCAGTCCCCAAACCTTAACTTTTCCAAACTATTCTTTACTTCAATTGTTTTCAGACTGCAGTGGTCATCATCCATCTTCAAGTGACAAACTATTATTATTTACTAGAAAATGTGGGCAGTTGTTTTTTTTGCTTGTCTGTCCAGTTGTAGTTCTTTATATAATAAATCTACCCTTACACACTAACTTAAAGAAACTTTTTAAGATGATCAAAATTAAATGAAAGAAGCCAGAAGGAAATTTTCTTGAGTGGTTGAAGATAGGAGAAGTTATGATTAGAGTAGATTGGAACAGAATTTCAAAACTAATCATGTCAGACAGGAAGGAAACAAAAATCTTGACTTTATTTTAAGAACTAGCAAGAAGTAATGTGTAACGTTTATCTGTGTGCAGAGGGAAACGGATTTGTTATTTTTGAAGATACAGCTCCTGTCTATCCTGGGTTGGAGATGGTCTACAATCTTTTGGGAAGAAAGGGTGAGAATGAGTTTGCTAATCTTCAAGTAATTCAGAATATACTGATTTTTTATGAGAGGAGGAAAGTTAAATTATTTTGAGATTTGGATTAATAGCAGATAAATACATTAAAATCTGCAGTACACCAAAATGTGGCCAGAAATGCAAAACCTAATGGCCAGCAACATAATTCAATGATTGCAACACATCTGTTTCTTATGGGAATTACTTCGTAGAGAGTGAAAATTAATGGCAATAAAACCAAGGCAGGCTACTTATCTACTTTCCCTTAAAAATGATCATCACATTTTTGGAAATCAGTGAACCGGGAACCATGAAGTTGCTATAACAACTTCTCTTGCTCCTTGTTTGTTTGCCCAGGGCCATCACCAATGCTTACCTAATGTCTCAAATAGGCTCTTTTCAGCACATAGTAGACACAAACTAAACTTAGAGTCTGAACAGAGGAGAAGATAGAATATAGGAAAGCCTAAGGAAGTGCTTGTCAATTTATCTTCCTCTTGTGTAAGATAAAAGCTACCTAGAATTTGTAGCAACAAGAAATTTGACTGTCATGCACCAACTTGTTTGCCACAAGTAAGTGCCCAATCCTTGCCTTATTCTTGAACTTTACATCTCCATGTATCCTTCCATACTGCAAAATGAACGCAAGAGTGGAAGAGAACACCTCCCTTCTGTTGGAGCAGTGAGTAATCTGCAGCCAACGAAGTTTTCATTGGATTCCAATTGACTCAACTAAACTTCTGGGAACATCAAAATCTCATTAAAAGCTGCCACTGAGTAAGAATGTAACTTAAGATTCTCCCAGTTATGGATATGGGCCAACTGTGATTTAATACTCTGCATCCAGACTGGGTGAGGGAAACTGTTAACTCACACGTGCCTATGCTATATTGCTCAAAGAGGGTTTTTTACATCTATTTACTATATGAAAAGACCCTGCTGTTTGCTCTGTAAGGGTTCCCCTGTAGATTTAAGAAAATTATAAATGAATATCTCAGTGTGGCACTATCGTCAAGCTGCCAGCTGGTTTTCAGGATGTAAACAGAATCTAAACCCTATGTTTCTACATTCCAAATGAGGGAGCACTATTGAAACTATGACCATGGTGGCTTTCAGAATGGTGATTGTCAATTGATGCTAGAATAGTGCAGTAGATGCTTTCAAGGCACTTAAAGTCCATAGCGAGGATCTATGCAAAACTTAACAGTTGGTCCAAAGTTATGTTTAGGTTTGATGAGTAATTCAGATCTGAAAATAATTTGCACCTGATTTGAAACAGAGGCTTCTGGTGTGACGAGGATGTTTCTATTCTCCTCAAGCTAACTCTTTGGGAGTTTCATTTCCTTTCACTATCTGGTCAATGACTAACAGCCAATGAAGGACAGTAGAAACTCGCCCAATTGTGTCTCTATTTAGTAAGAAGATCAGAAAGCATACTGTATTTAGTCTTGCTTTTCTTGAGGAACCAGGTAAGAAAAAGCTACCCTTTGGCCTAGAAGTTGGAGGTAAACACACAGATCATGTTATAAACCAGCATTCAGACTCTTATAGAAAGGACTGTAGAGCCCTGCTTCCTCATTTTAATTCTCTGTTGTTACAAGACACATGACTTCTATATATTTGCTTAACTCCCGAGTTGCAATACCCACATATTTACAAATAATAGGAACCTTTGTTTAATCCAAGGTTTAGTGAAACATTTCAAATATTTGAAGACAAATGACATGTCATAGTATTTCCAACTGCACCTGCATGGGGAGCTTTATGTTAAAATGGAAATCCTAGAGGCAATTTATCTTTACTGCCTTTTTTAGAAGTGTCAGAAGCCCAAGGTACATGTGATTACTCACATATCCAGGAAAGATAACAAACCAAAAGCTGGGTCTAGAACTAGCATCCTTTAATTCTAGCATAATAATGTTTTCTCCTTTAAAGGTAGCCCTGAAATGTTTTAAAACCAAACAACTGTAGAAGAATGTCAGGCCTCTGAGTGCCCAGGATGCTGGAGTAAAATGAACCTCCTGAGGCAAGAAATATTGGATTGCAGAGGGATACGGCATAGCCTTCTTGATAAAAGCTAAGATTTTGGCAGATGAAGTGAAAAATTGCCATGATCATTGGTATATGTGACTGATAGATACAGCCACTTGGCTTTTAAATGTCTTCATTCTTCCTGGTGACCGGATTTAAATATGACGTGGGTATCCTGTTTAATAATAGCCACATATATAATAATAACCTCCTAATGTTAGAGTACAACTGGAAATTCCCTTGGCCTAATGGTAGCACAGCTGCCATGAGATCAGAGTGAACACATTACCTGCCTCTGCCAGTGTTGAAGTAAAAAGCTTACTGCTTTCCCAGTCATATGAAAATACAGCATGTACAGTTATATATGCTACATAATACCTGATTATTATGTGAGTGACTATTTCTTTTTGCTTTATGGAGGTATTACTACAGCTTCCTAAACTTTGGCCTGTGACCCTATGTGGGGCTGCATAACTAAATAAGGGGGCTGGTAAAACTGTGGCAACAGTAACCTGTGTATAAATGGACAATGGCCAGAAAATAACTCAAAAACTCAGTTTTAAATTAATTCATTATTTCAGGACGTGCTCACCCTGTTTTTGTGGCCTGACTGCAGCCTTGGTTCTGAGCACATGACATGTACACTTTGCACTGGGCATGCTGTTATGCCTTATACAGCTACTGGATGCTGCAGGAAGCATCCTGACTTAGATTAGGGATTACTGTGTGCCATGAATTGCAGTAGTTTGCTGTACATTCAAAACTTCTTGTTTTTATAGGAATATAATGGTTTATTCATGAAATATAGACTTTAATATTTTTCTACCATCATTACTTAACATACAGGAAATTAACATATCTGTATTGTCTTTGAATGTTTGTTCACCAGAAACTGCTCTTTAAGTTTCAGACTTGAGAGTTTCATTGAAACAGTCTTAAATAAATTTTGGCTTGGAATTAGGAAAGGATTTCCAACAGTTTCTGAAATAGCTTTGAATGTACTTCTGCTGTTTTCTGCTATTTATGTGAAGCAGCATTTCAGCATCAAAAATTACAAAACCAAAATATCAATCAACTCTGAAAATGTTGAAGAGGCTTTAAATCCCACAGTACCAAATATTGAACCAAGATTTAATTCTTTACATGGAAATAAACAAACATGCCCCTCTCATGAGTATGCAAATTTGCCTTTGCCTTTAATAAATGGTAAAATTATATGTAGAGAGAATATTTTTAAATTCCATTCGATTTATTTATTTATTTTGTGTGTATATACGCACACATGTGTATGGTCATACAAGTGCTACATGGCATGTGTGGAGATCAAAGGCAACTTGAAGAAGTTGGTTTATTAGTTTTTCCATGTGACTCTCAAATATGGGGATCAAGTTTAGGCTTCCAGACTTGGGATTAAGTACCTTTACCTGATTAGCCAAGCCAAATAATTGCTTTAAAATATTTTTTTTCTTTTGGCATATGTGGTGTAGGAAGTCATTCTGTTTATGTGTTGCTTTCATTGGTTAATGAATAAAGGAACTGGCTTGGCCTTTTGATAGGGCAGAATTTAGGTAGGTTGGAAGACAGAACTGCATGGTGGGATGAAGAAAGCCAGAAGAGACACCATGGAGCCACCAGAGTCAGACATGCTGAATCTTTCCCGGAAAGCCACTGCCACGTGGCAATATACAGATTAATAGAAATGGGTTAAATCAAGATGTGAGAATTAGCCAATAAGAGGCTAGAGCTAATGGGCCAAGCAGTGATTTAATTAATCCAATTTCTGTGTGGTTATTTCAGGGCTAAGCTAGCTGGGCAGCTGGGACGAACAAACAGGCCCTCCTTGTAACACATATGGAGTAACTATTGGAAGAAGTTTAAGAAGGCCTGAAATATAGCATACTCTACATTATTTTAAAATGTACACCTTATATTTAAAATATTTCAGGGTTTGCCAAGAAAATAGACTCATCTTTCATTTATATATTTGTGCATGTTTCATATATCTTTTGTTACAAAAAAATGAAAAAAATAGGCTATGATTTTGAAAGTAGAGAGAAAGCATGCAAGGGATTACAAGGAAGGTACCTGAAAAGGTGGATGAAGGAAAAGGGGGAAGGGAAAAGCAATCCTATTTTAACTAAAATATATTTTTTTATAATTTATTAAATATTAAAAATTTCCACCTCCTCCCCTCCTCCCATTTCCCTCCCAGTTCCCCCAGTCCCCCTCCCCTCCCTCTCCAGTCCAAAGAGCAGTCAGGGTACCTGCCCTGTGGGAAGTCCAAGTTCCTCTCCCCTCCATCGAGGTCTAGGAAAGTGAGCATCCAGACTAGGCTCCCACATAGCCAGTAAATGCAGTAGAATCAAAACCAAGTTCCATTGTC
>LOJH01057443.1:0-10348 GCA_001685095.1 Ellobius talpinus | reverse complement strand
TGTGTGTGTGTGTGTGTGTGTGTGTGTGTGTGTGTGTGTGTGTCTATGCCTATGTCTGTGTCTATGTCTGTCTGTGTCTGTCTATGTGTGTGTACACACTGCATGTGTGTGAACTTGCATATGGAAACCAGAGGTCAACGTCAGTTGTCTTCTTCATTTGCTGAGACATGGTACCTCACTGAATCCAGAGCTCACCGATTTGGTCAGACTAACTAGCCAGCATGCTCTAGGAACTCATCAGGGTTATGGATGTATGCTGACATGCCTGGATTTTTAAATGAGTGCTAGGGATCAGAACGCATGTCTGCAGCCTTGCACAACAAGCACTTTACCCACTAAGCCTCCTCCCCAGTCCTCCCAAACAGCTTTTCTTTTCATGTTTTAATTACATGTGCATATGTAGGCATGTGCATGCGAGTGCAGGTGTCTGTAGAGAAGCATTGGATCCTACTGAAACTAGAATTATGGGAAGTTGTGAACTACCCAATATAGGTACAGGGAACCAAACTCAGGTCTTCTGCAAAAGCAGTATGTGCTCTTAACCACCGTGAGCCATCTCTTCAGTTGCCCAAATAGTTTTGCAAAACACAGATTGCTGCCCCTTAACCCACATCCAGATAAACTGAATGGTAATTTGTATGATGGTACAAACACATCAAACTGGGCTTAGAAATTACTACCATTCTGCCATCATCTAACACACTCCTCAGCCCCATCAGTCAAACCCTCAGACCTTAGGAGCCACTATTTACTCAAAATGATGACAGACACCATGCAAGAGAACAATAGCAAAGACAAGAGTTTTTACTTTTCGTTCATTTTTCTTTTATTTATTTATTTATTTATTTATTTATTTATTGTGTATGCAACATTCTGCCTCCATGTATGCCCGCAGGCCAGAGGAGGGCGCCAGATCTCATTACAGATGGTTGTGAGCCACCATGTGGTTGCTAGGAATTGAATTCAGGACCTCTGGAAGAGCAGTCAGTGCTCTTAACCTCTTGAGCCATCTCTCCAGCCCCTCATTCATTTTTCAAAGGCAGAAAGGGAAAAATATGAGGAGGGTACCCCCTCCTCTCCAAGTCTCCTTACACAGCTAATCACCAGCAACCCCACAGACAGCATCTTCTGTCCAGGACTCTCAACCTGGGGTCTCTGAGAAGCAGATGTCTAGATGGGATTAGTTGGGTAAGAGATGGGGCAGAGGTGACAAGGAGGACACAGGTCCATCACCTGTGACAGAGAGAGAAAGAGGAGCACCAGGGCAGCTCTGAGCAAATCTAAGCTGAGCAGAGCGCTCCAGCAGGCTATTAGAGGAGTGCCACATCAGGCAGGAAGGGCCCTGCTCCCAAACCCCTGGTGGGACCTGCTACACTAGAAGGAAGTGGAATCTTGGCATGAACCAGAAAAGACAAAAGGGCCAGCAGCTGGCAGCTGACTATTTTCTCAACTCCGCTTTCGCTGGGTCTCCTGAAAGGAGAGCTGAGATGCACACTTAACACAGTGACCACACCCTGTTTAACACGTACAAACTCACTAGTAAAAATCCATGGCTGCTTCTGCTAAATTCTTCATAGAGCTATCCAAAATAGAAACAGAAAGCCCTTCTCAGAAATCCAGCCAGTGATCTCTCCTGGGCTCAGGCTCAGGGCATCCTTCCAGAAAAACATCTGTGCTGGCACACTTAGGATGTCAGGCTGAACAAGTCCTGATCAGGGATTTTTAAGACTTCCAAATTCCCTATACTGAAGATTAAAACCAGAAGAGTATTAAGTGCTAGAGTTTGGATCTGAAGTGTCCGTCAAAAGGCCTATGTGGTAGAGGCTTGCCCCAGAGTGGCATTACTGAGAAGGGATGGAACTTTTAGGACATGAGTCCTAATTGGGAGGTCTTTGGGTTATTAGGGGCATACCCTTCATCTCTTTGCTCCTTGGCTTATGGTGTGAACATCTTTGCTGTGCCCACATGGTTATGCATGATGCACTGCCTCACCACAGACCTAAAACAAGGGGGTCAATTAGTCACGGCTTCACTTTCAAAACCGCCGGCAGATATAATCCTTTTCCTAATATGGCTTAAGGTTTAATTCAGATATTCACTATGGTAGTGGAAAGCTGCCCATCACAAAGCAAGCTGGCAGCTTGAAGGAGAAGACCTCAACACGGCATCTGCCATTGTTCTAGTGCAATGTCTGCTGAAGCCAAAGACAGAACCATTGCAGATCTGGCAGCCGAGTGACAGGCTAATCCAGGCTCCCGAGGAATGGTAAAGGGAGGCAGGAGATGCAATCTCAAGCAAATTATTGTGCCTCCATTCCTTCCTCTTAAATACATTGATTCAAGGAGTACCCGCCTTACAGGGCCACATGGAGGGTTAAATGAGTTAACACTCATTAAGTGAGGTAAGGTACTTAGAACTACACCTATCCACACTGTCAGGGTCCCAGAAATGATCACTGATGTTCTATGATAATGACACCCCATATTCATCCTCCAAGCATCCTTAGTGTGCCAAATACCCACTGCCTTAGATGATAGATGACCAGGAAGACCCTGCCTGTGGGGCACTAAGTCAACACTGAGAAAAGCAAAATGTCTCATATGGGCCTGCTTGTGAGTTTTGACTGCCCAAACCTAAGAAGCACTAGAGGGAGTGCAACTGCCACCAGTCCCAAGCCTGCTCCTGGAAGAAGAGCTTAAGATGAAGGAGAAGCAGACAGTAACCAGCACCACCCCTACCACTCTCAAAACTTAGAGTAGAGCTGCTGTGTGTGAGAGAGCCCCTTCTCTTCACCAAGCTGGGGCCACACCATCAACACTCAGCAGGAGCTCCACAACTTGTCTACCAGGCTCTGCCACTCCAAGTGACATTTACAGGAGGGGGTGAGGGGTGGGAAGTTCTTTTGCATATGTGTTGATTTTATTGGTTAATGAATAAAGCTGTTTCAGCCAGTGGCTTAGCAGAATAGGGTAAAGCAGGAATTCCAAGCTAATAGAGAAGGAGAAAATAGGTGGAGCCAAAGAAACGCCATGTAGCTGCAGGAGACAGATGCCAAAACTTTACCTGGTAAGCCACTGCCACATGGCATACACAGATTAATAAAAATGGGTTAATTCAAGATGTAAGAGCTAGCTGGAAATATAATAAAATCATTGGCCAAGCAGCATTACAATTAATATAGTTTCTGTGTGTGATTATTTCGGGTCTGGGTGGCCAGGAAACAAACAGTCTCTGCCAACAGGGGTGCCTGTTTACCACAAGAGTCATTCAGAAAATGGGACCAGTCCGTGCTAGTCAGGTTCATCCTGGAATTAAGGAAGGCTCTCCTGTCCTCATCCTTCAATCAGGGGCTGAAACCTAGTCCTAATTGGGTTACCTAGCAACAAGCTTTGGATTAGGAGACAGAGGAAGTGTCAGACACCAGACAGCCCTTGCTGCTTCTCATAGTTCATCCCCACCATGTTGTACATCCCCTCCTGCCTGTGCTTGAGCACTGTGCTATTGCTCTACTTAGGAATGCACATTCTCTTTAGTTTTCAAAGATATAGTGAGACTTGGCACATGTTAAGCCTCTACTCTACCACTAGGCCACATATTCCCGACACAAACACTCCCCCACATCCTGACAAACTACCGGTCCTCACAGCATCGCCTCTCCCAGGAAGCCTTCCTTAGTCTTTGGTCCCTTAACACTCTGCCAAGTACCTATAATAGCTATGGGTTTTCTTTGTTAATTTTCCTTACTAGATCCCTATTGTGCTCAGAACCCAGTTTCTGGCAATATAAAGGATGCTCAAAAATGTCTCAACTATGGTTGTCTTGTTTTTGTTTTTTTAAGAATACAAGTGTTACTCTGCAGTGGTGGAAATCTCAGCACGTAAGAGGCAGAGGCAGGCAGATCTCTGAGAGTTCGAGGCCAGCCTGGTCTACAGAGCAAGTTCCAGGACAGTCAGGGCTACAGAGAAACCCTGTTTTGGAAAAGAAAAAAGAACGCATGTGTGGGAGAGTGGTACGAGTTGAGGCTTCCCTTCTTCTTCTCCTAAATGGAGATGGAGATGTAATATTTATTTGCCAAAGTTATGTGTGAACTAGACTATTTCATTACAGTGTTTATGAAATAAAATGTTAACTCTTAACTATTCAAAATGATGAAAATACAAGTAGACCATAAAACTCAGAGGGTGGCCAGGTATAGTGATAAATGCCTTTAAGCCCAGCTCTCAAGAGGCAGAAGCAGGCAGATCTCTGTGAATTCAAGGTCAGTATGGTCTATAACAAGCTCCAGGCCAGTCAAGGCAACATTGTGAGACACTGCCTCAAAAAAATATTTATTTGTATTAGTATTAGCATTATTGAATTAAAAATGCTTAAACTCAAAGTTTATCAGTGACTAGGGATGCAGTTCAGTAGTATACCAAGTGCCTAGTATACCTGAGACTGGGCTCTGTGCCCAATACTGAGGGGAGAAGGAGAGGATACCAGATATAGGTAGATTCTTTTTTCTTTCCTTTAAAAAAAATAGCTGTAGGTCTTGGTTTTTATTTATTTATTTTTAAAGATTTTGCTTTATTCATGTGTGTATCTGTCTATCTGTGTGTCTGTGTGTGTATGACATATGTGTATGGTTTACTAGCCAGAAGAGGGCATAAGACCCACTGGAATTACAAACACTTGTGAGCCACCTGATAAGGGTAATAGGAACCAGCCCTGTGGTCCTTGGGAAGAACAACAAGTGCTCTTAACCAGTGAGCCATCTCTTGAGCCTCAAGATTCCCATAGTTATACTAGAGAGAACACAATCTGACTACAAGAACACTGAGCTTCATCTAGGCAACTCTCAGGCTTAAACCCTTGAAGATGAATTTCAGCGGGGGGCATGGCTCATTGATAGAGAGTGTGCTTCCACCTTCAGCTCCCTCCCACTCCCCGAAAAGGAAGAGTTCCATGTGACTGGATGATCTTAATCTGCCTACCTAAACATAAAATTGATAAAATAAGGCAACGATTAAAATAAATAAATGGCCTTAAAAATAAAATAAAATAAATGGCCTTGGTCTGCACCCACATCTATTGATGACATCCAAAGGACAGCCAGAAATGGGTGGAGAAAGCAGGGGAAATTAAACACTGGCTGGCTGTCATCTACAAAAGGATGCAGGAAATCTAAGTGTCTCATCTGACTCCACATTGTCCCTGTTCACCCAGCCAGTGTCCCCAGGCTATCCCCAGGCCTAGCCCCCAGTCAGAATGCACTCCTCAGACATCTCTATACAGTGTCCTGCTCCAGACTCTGGGTGCACAGCTCTGTTCTGGGCCTCTCCGTGCTCAAACTCCCCAACCTCCTCCTGCCAGTCTCAAGTCCTTCTGCATTTTAAGGCATATTTCAAGATTTTGCCATCTGCACAAGGAGGGGGTGAAGAGGAGTGACTGTTAGAACCAGTTCTTGAATATTTAACACTTTTCAAAAGTCATGAGACTCCCCAGGTTGCAGTCCCACCCCCTCACCTGCCCAGAGCACAGAGGTACTTGGGCTCCCATGATCCACCCAGGATGGGGGATGGGGAGGCTGCCTCAGCAACATGCCCATGCATTCATACTGTTCTGGGGAGACTCCTGCTAGGCCAATCATCGGCCAGGGTTATTTTCCAGGTCGGGTGCCCATTCAGTTGGTCTCAATCCTTTGCACCGCGGGTGTAGTTAGCACTTTTCAGCCACACTGATATCCTGTGACTTCTAAGCCTTGGCTCCCTCCCTCTCCTTTGATGGCTTCTCATCAACACCACATGACCACACACTGCCAGCTCACTGCCCTCTGCCTCCTGCTCCCCATCAGAAGCCTTCTTGGGGTGGGTCCCATGAGCCCTTCCCTTTTGGTATGTAGTAGACTAGCAATGGGTTTAGGCTGGGAAGCAGAGGAGGGAGACACTGACAGCTGCATTCCTGCCATCCTGTTGCCCTCTTATGGAAGAAAGAGCAATGTGACTGCTTGGTGACATGGGGCAGCATGAACCCAGGAAGAAGGGCTGCACCTGCAGCTGGAGCTAACTGCAAGACTGGGGAGCCGGGGGTCGTTATACACCAAGACAAAAGCCATTTCAAAGGTCAGTGCCCAAATGGAGGCAGCTTTGTCTGCCTAGAAGCCTATACTGATCTCCACCACTAACATCACCCCCAAGAAAGAAATCCTAATACCTACCTCAGGTTAGAACATAGGACTCCGACACCCCATGTGGCAGATAACTGAAGACAGGTGTACAAGGTGTCTAAGCACCACCTACTCCAGACATTCCCCACCACCACCACCATGGTGCCAAGCAAGCTATGAAAATGTTTTAAAGGCTCCTGATCCCCACACCAGCAAAGGGAAAACTTCAGAAGTCCATACCATATCAAAGGAGAAATACCTTTCTTGGTGACATCTGTAATCCATTAAGAAGCAATTATGATCAAGCTACAGTGAAATCTCAATCCACCAGCTGACTGCAAGGAACACACACCTACTGGACTCAGAGAGTGAGAAAGCCACCAGCCTGTCTAGATACCCTCCACTCTGTTCTCTCTGCTGCTAAATAAAAGACACCTAGCACTTCCTGTATCCCAGGGAGTGGGCTAGGTGCTGGGTATACAGACATAAATTATTCAGGGTCTTCACCTTCACTGTGCCTGGTCCCTTGGAAACCACTCCTTCTCCAAACATGCCAGCCTTCATGACACCCCTTCTAGTCACAGACATCCACTCAGGTGCAAACTGAGAGCCCTCTTTGAGTCCAACAGTCAGTCAGCACTGGTTAACCGTGGCTGAGAAGAAAACAAAGTCCTCCCTCAGGGAACCAAACAGAATTCTTTACCCAAGCAGACCAGCTCCGCTCAGAAGGAGCAGTTTCAGAGCAGACGTGTATCAGATTGGAGATACAGATGGGACAGTCGGGAAAAGGGCTGCATTTGGCAGGAAGTGTTAAAGTCACAATCAAAACATAGCTGACTGTGCAGAACCAAAAGGCTGAACAGATTCCAGGATAATGAGCAAAGCTTTACTATGAAATGGGTCCCGCCTCAAAGGCAGAGTTAGATCCCCTTAAGAGACGCAATCCAGAGTCTCAAGTACCAATCCAGAGCCTGTCAGCCAGTGTGTGGACTGAGACTCCTGGCCTCCAAGGAGTGAGGAGAAAGCAAGAAATATTTGTCAGAAATAAAAGAGATTGGGCCAGTGAGTCCATTCAGTGGGTAAAGGCACTTGTGGCCCAGCTTGACAACCTGAGTTCAATACCGAGGAACCTCATAAAAGGAGAAAACAGACTCCAACCTCCACATGTACTCTGTGACACACACACACACACACACATGTAAATAAATAAGTTAAAATGCAATTTAAAAAAATAATAAGGGAGGCTGAGGAGATGTCTCAGAGGGTCAGAGGGCTTGCTATGCAAGCGTAAGCACCCATGTGAAAAATCACATGTGGCCATAGGAGGATCACAGGGGCATGCTGGCTGCCAGCGTAGCACCAGACCCAGGGAGAGACTGTATCTTGAGGGAATAATTAGGCAGTGGGTGATAGAACAGAAAACCCAATGTCCTCCTCTGGCCTCCATGTGCTCTTGAGCATATGATCCAGCAAACATACATGTGCAACACACAGTCACATACACACCAAGAATAGGGATAATAAAAAAAAGTCAACTACAATTTGTGATGGGAGCACCTTTGCTTTTCTGGCCAGCTTTGTGGTCATTATAACAATATAAAAGTGATTTTGCCTTTAAGGTGTGGAAGGCACTAATAAAAACATAATATATAAGACCTATGTGAGGCTTAGACCTGCAGTCAGTATTTAAATGCCTTCATGAATCTAATTTGCAAACGTCACGATTCATTGCTTATAACAAATATTTTAGGAAAATTTAGAGAACTGTTAATGGCTTAGAAATTAATAAATCAGGGGTGGGAAGTTAAAAAATAAAAAATTAATAAATCAGACATTAGACTGAGAACACACAGTAGGAAACGTTCCTACGACTTCTATGTCCAGGCTCCAAAACATGCACGGAAGGTCTGAGTGTGAATACACAGTGACTCACACTGCCTGTGTGCTCTCCAGAAAAAAATACGCTGGCAGCAGTGCGGGTCAGACTTCAGAGACACACGGGACCTTGCAGGCATGCTCCACAAGTTATTCCCACCCATCTGCTTTTTTCCACCCTTAAATCTTTGCTTGGGCTCTTTGTTTACCTAGACTATCCCCCTGTCTAAAATCTAGCTTCTCTTCAAAGCCCAGGGCAAATGTCATCTCTTCCACCAAGTTTGCCTGCTGTCTAGGCAAGAAATCTCTTCCCAGTGTAGTGTACAGGAGGGAAGAGCCATAAGCACACACATCTCATTATGCTCAAAGCACCAGCTAGTGCAGGGACTTCACCAAGAACTGGTCATTTGAGAGCTGAGAGAATGGATTCCCTGAACTCCAGAAATCCTGGACACACCCTTTTCCAAATACACTCCACAGACACCAGAGCTTCAGAAGAGGAAAGGTGAGGCCCGAGGCTCTACCAGCAGTGTTCTCAGGCTCTTACCTCGTACTCAAAGTTACCTCCCAGGGCACCGAGGTCCAGATGCAGGTTCTTGAGAAGTTCACCAGAGCTTCGGACACTCTGCAAGAAAAAAACAACTATGAGCAGTGTCTTAGTTAGGGTTTCTGTAGCTATGATAGAGTTCATGACCAAAAGCCAGTTGGGGAAGAAAGGGCTTACACTCTCAGGGCATAGTCAGCTACCAAAGGAACTCGGAAGGGACCAGCAGCAAGAACTAACACGGAGGCCATGGAGGAGTGTTACTTACTAGCTTGATCCTCTTGCTCAGCCTGCTTGTTTGTTTGTTTGTTTATGGTTTTCAAGACAAGGTTCTCTCTATAGCTCTGGCTGGCCTGGAACTCACTTTGTAGCTCAGGCTGGCCTCGAACTCACAGAGATCTGTCTGCTTCTGCCTCCCAAGAGCTTGGATTAAAGGCATGCGCCGCCACCACCTGACTGCTTAGCCTGCATTTGTATACAGCTCAGTCAGAACCACCTGTTCAGAGATAGCACCATCCACAACATGGGCACACACTAATCACTTATTAAGAAAATGGTTCACAGGCTTGCTTACAGGCCAATCCTATGGAAGCATTTTTCTCAATAGGATTCCCTCTTCTCAGATAACTCTAGCTTGTGTCAAGTTGACAAAAAGAAAAAAGTGCTAAGTCTAAAGAAATTGGCCAGCCCAACACGAAGGGCATGCGCAGAGAGTAGGGGTGCCCTGATAAGGCTTTGGAGGACTCCGGGGCAGGCCCTCCACTAAGGCTCACTAAGCAGCCCTTTATCCAGTGAGCACAAGGCCAAGCAAGTATGTTGTGTTCTCCAGCTCAGACCTAAGAGGCATACAGACTGGTCAAGAAAGAAAGTTATGGGTGGAAAAAAACACTTTTATTTATTTTTAAAATGGCTGGGAGGTTAGCCAAATAGAACTAATCCATGTATCTACCAAAAGATGAGCGCATAGACAGAACATGGAACAGACACAACAGGCTTCAAAATGAGTGTTTACCTACTAGCTGCAGCATACTGAGTGAGAAGGTGCCAGACATCAAAGAAAAACACTATGTGATTTTATCATATAAAACAAAGAGAATTGGCAAAGTCATGAGCCACATTAAAAAAAAAGAGTTAGAGGTTACCAGGGGCTGGAAGAAAAAGGATGTATTTTTTGGTGGCTAGAATCTGGGACTATAAACAAGTTCTGAAAGTGGACAGTAGTGATGGTAACATATCATTATGGAAAAAACTAATATCCCTGAACTACTGTACAGTTAGAATAAGTTGGGGGTTGGAGAGATGGTTCAACAGTTAAGAGTACTGTACTGGCTGGTCTTACCAAAGGACCCAGGTTCAATTCCCAGCACCCACATGGCATCTCACAATTGTCTGTAGACGCTCCAAGATCTGACATCCTCACACAGACACACATGCAGAAAAAACATCAATGCACATCAAATAAATAAATAAAATCTTTAAAAATAAAGAAATATAAAGATATAGAATAAATAATAAATAAGTTAAAAATCTTAACTGTGTGTGAGAGAGCTTTACCATGATTTAAATACATATAATATGTATATATACCCAGAGGGTTTCCAGGCCAGAAAGGGGAACCTCACAGTGGAGCCCAAAAATGTGAGCCTATTCTACCTTGTCTGGAGGTCAGAGAGTCTGAGCTTGCTCAAAGTTGTTGACAACTGTAACATGAGCTGGGGGCCTGCTTGTTAGTGTTTCTGTCCTGCCTGGTACCCCACAGCCGGCAAGCCCCAAAGAAAATCACA
>LOJH01057441.1:0-11555 GCA_001685095.1 Ellobius talpinus | reverse complement strand
CCTTCCTTCCTTCCTTCCTTCCTCCCTCCCTCCCTCCCTCCTTCCTTCCTTCCTGTTTACTATATTGATTAGGGAAACGACCAAATGAGTCCTGGTATATGCTGTGGGCAGGGCAGCAGCTCTTGTTTCAGCACTGGGCTTAAACCAACTCCCTGCCTAGATCTGTAATGATCATGGCCAGCTGGTTTGGGGAAAAGTCTACCTTAGTGGTGGTTACATCTTCCCAGGCATGGCTACCAGTTATAAGAACATTAACTGGAACTGGATCCAAACCCTGCAGATCTGCCATAAATGTTTGTTCTGACACCATCCAGAGATATCACACTGAAGGTCTTGTTGGGGTTATGGATGCTGTACTTCCTGAAAACTTCCACTGTGACCAGAATGGTGAGTTAGAAGACTGGAGATGACACAGATCACAGCTTCAGAGCAATGTTGAGACACATCTGTGTTGCTGATGCTAACTGTGCCTTTGGTCATCCAGACTTATGCCTGGTTGCCTGGGGGCATAGGCTGGAATTGCTACCACATCTCAATCCTTCAAGCAAGTCTTTCATCTTAGCAACTGCTTACGTTGGAGGTAGTCTTTCATATTTGGTTTGGTCTCCATGTGTCTCAGATCCTTGGCCACCCCATATGTGAACAATATGGTTAAGGGTCATAAAGTTCAAAGGGACCATTGCTGAGGAGCAAATGGGCTGCCTAATTCCTCTGGACGCCCAAGCATGACTATTTTAGCTATATTTTCAGAGAGATACCCGTGCCAGTAAGAGTGGAGAGTATGGTTGGGTCAGGTGAAAAGCCAGACACGAGACACAGGAACTGGAAGAGGGCAGTCGACTGCAAACATCTCCCCAGTATCTCAGCTCCCATGTTGTTTTAAAGCTATTATTTTCTTCTATGTTGACCAATTTACTTTCTTACTTCCACAAGTCCATCTTCAAGGGGCTGAAGAACAACTAAATTACCCACTTTGTGCAAAACAGTTTCTTGGTCACCTTTCTAAAGAAAGCTCTGACTATACCTGTTGTAAGATATTTTGTTTGTGTTCTGACAAATAAAGCTTGCCTTGAGATTAGAGGGCAGAGCTAAACCACTAGTTAACTATAGAGGCCAGACAGTGGTGGCACACACCTTTAATCCCAGCACTTGGGAAGAGGAAGCAGGATGATCAGGAGTTCAAGGCCACCCTGGGCTACATGAGATTGAACCAGTCTAAAAG
Organism: Ellobius talpinus; assembly: GCA_001685095.1. Lineage (NCBI taxonomy): Eukaryota > Metazoa > Chordata > Mammalia > Rodentia > Cricetidae > Ellobius > Ellobius talpinus. The sequence continues at coordinate 10,333 of LOJH01057441.1, read as the reverse complement.
AGAAACAGAGCCTGGTGGTGGTGGTACATGCCTTTAATACCAGTACTAAAGTTTGTGGAAACAGGCTCTAGGCTCATTCTGTTTGAGGATTTGAGCCCTCTCCTCCCCCAACCAATTCAGTCTGAGGATTCATAGAGACTTTCCTCCATTCAGTCTAGGAGTTCATAGCGCTAAGAAGTCTCTAGTGGCTGGCTATTCTGCTTCTCCAATCTTTCACCTTTCACCCTCAATATCTGACTCCGGGTTTTTAAATTGATATTTTTTTTTTCAAGACAGGGTTTCTCTGTGTAGCTTTGGAGCCTGTCCTGGAACTCACTAGGTAGACTAGACTGGCCTTGAACTCACAGAGATCTGCTTGCCTCTGCCTCCAGAGTGCTGGGACTAAAGGTGTGTGTCACCGCCACCTGGTCCTGGGTTCTTATAGTTATGACTGGTTAGGGTCATGCTTCATATGCCCTTTGACTAAATTCTCCAACTGCCCCCACATTCTCTTCAAAATACCAATCATCCTCTGGTCCCAGCGCACCCAAAAGGTAGACTTTCTCCAAGCCCACTTGTCAACACTCGACAGGCAGATGCAGGAGGTGGGTGCAGAGGTGGTGAAGGCCATGGATGGATCGGATGCTACTTCCCAAGAATTTTGACCATTGAGCCCCAACATAATTCCTCTCATAGATACACAGATATGTATGAAAACATACATAGACATACTTCTTTTTGATATACATATGTAATAGATATGTATTTTATATGCATATAAATCCTGTCATCCTGGCAACCTAGTCTACTTTTATATTCTATGACTATTTAAAATTGATGTATTTTTGAAATATTAAATCAAGTAATCCAATAATTATACAAGAAAGTATCACACCATGGAAGATTTATATACAAGAAACAGTATGAGGGAATGTGGTTCAATTGGTAGAGTGATTGCTTCGCATGACACCCTGGGTTCTACCCAAATACTGCATAATACTGAGCACAGAACACACATCCATAATCCTAGCACTCTGGAGGTAAAGGCAGGAGGACCAAGAATTAATGGTCATCTTCAGAAATAGAGGGTGCAAGGCCAGCCTGAGCTACACGAAACACTGTAAAAAGAGAAAGATTAGGAAAGTAGAGCTCACATTGACAACAGCAACCACCTACTTTGGCTGATGTTTATGGTCCATTTAGAGTTTGGGGGGAAGGGGCTGGAGAGATGGCTCAGAGGTTAAGAGCATTGCCTGCTCTTCCAANCTCACAACCATCTGTAATGGGGTCTGGTGCCCTCTTCTGGCCTGCGGGCATACATGGAGACAGAATGCTGTATACATAATACATAAATAAATATTAAAAAAAGAGTTTGGGGGAAGATGCCAGGCTGGTGGGCATGTGGAGCTGTTTGCACAGTGGGGAAACTTGAACTTTGGTCTTTACAGACACGCAGGTGATTTATCTGCACAGGGAACAGATGAAGGAATAGAATCAGAGGATGGAAGAGACCCAAGAAGAGTCCAGGAGAAAAGTCAATGAGCAGGAAGTGGGCTGAGGTAATGGAACCACACAGAAAGGATTACTTCCTTAAGGCAGAGGAGCAGTGGTGTGACGGAGGCAGTCAGGGAGCGCAGAAGTCTGCTGGGACTTTAAGTCAGGAGTAGGAAGAGCAGGGAAAACTGTTGTGTTCTAGGCACCAAGAGATCAGCCATGCAGAGCTGTATTTATTTTGGTATCTGAAAGGATACAAGGGTCAGGGGTTCAAAGCTGTGATTCTTCTGCCATTGTTACCATGTGAGTAGTAGGAGTGAATGAGTCTGTTAACAGAAAAACAGGGAGCAATACTGTAGAACTCACAGGCAGAATATACTATATGTAGGGACCCTGAAGATCTAGGTGAGCCAGGCAATGTTATCATAGAAGAAAATTTAATGTAGTGGACAGGGGCAAGTGAAGAAGGGGAGCAGCTCGGGGCGGCAGGGGATTCATGACTGATGTCATCCCTGCCATCAGCAGCAGCATGACCATCATTTCAACAGCGATGGCTACTACCAGTTATTGTTGCTGCTAGTAACACTCAAAATATGAAGGAGGAAGTTGCTCACTTTAAGAATGTGGTTTCATGGTTGGCAGATGAAATGCCAAATCCATTTCTTCATTGAACAAAAATTTATTGAGTGTATAGCGTTTGCCAAATATCAAACTGGGAAAGAGAAAAAAAAGCAAAGAACAAGAAACAAATGTGTGGGGAGAAGGTGCCACCGGGGTTAGGCACGAGCCTGGTCTTTCAAGAAGCTGAGATGGGAAAGAAGTCAAAGCGGGTACTCGGAGTCAGGAAAACATTTGCTCTCTGGGGAAGAAATAAATGTGGAAAAAAGTATTTAATGTTTGGATGCCTCAAATATTATATTACAGTCATTGTACAGTGTGATCTAGCTAGCATTTCTAGTGCTATTTCTGTGGGAAATGCACCAGAGTTTGGGATACAAGGTACATGTTTCTCCCTGCAGCAGTCTTGGTAGGGTAACCAATCCAAAGTGTGAGGACAATGACAGACATGAGAAGGACCTGAGACTATTGTGCTGGTTTGTATAAGAATGGTCCCCATAGGCTCATATATTTGAATGCCTGGTCCCTGGGGACTGGAACTGTTTGACAGGATTAGAAGGATTAGGAGGTGTGGCCTTGTTGGAGGAAGTGTGTCACTGAGGGTAGGATTTGAGGTTTCAAAAGCCCATTCTTGGTCCAGATTCTCCTCCCTGCTCATTCTCTCTCTGGAACTGTGATTAGGATGTAGCTCTCAGCTACTTCTCCAGTACCAGGTCTGCCTGCCATGCTCCCTGCCATGCCCCCACCTCTGAAATCGTAAGTAAGCCCTCAATTAAATGCTTCCTCTTCCAAGAGTTGCCGTGCTCATGGTGTCTCTTCACAGAAACAGGACAGTGACAAAGACAATTATAAACAAAACCCTAGAGTGAAGGCATGATGCTCTAAAAGGTGGGGCCAGGGAACTGCGAGACTGGGAAGCTTTGCTAGGAATGTACTGGTTAGGAGACTCATTGAGTCTGACTTCTAGAAATAATCTATTATATGCTTGTGCTATAACCTTTAAAGAAAAATTTGAATATTGAACCTTAAAAGCCACCAGGAGTCTCTAAACAATAGTGCAGACTACCCAAGCCTGGAGACATTCTCAGCTGCCATAATTCCTAGAAAAATGCTAACCTTTATGCCTGGGCTCTCAGTGGGGAATATAATTTACTCAGCTTAAAAAAGCTATATTTTAGGATTTGTAACCACATCACACTTAGAAGTCTTTGCTATGAATTTAAAAACTGGCCGTGCCCCCGAAGCAGCCCTTCAGTGGCTGTCCTCTGCCTCAGGCAAGCAGCTGGGTGGGCTGCACAGCACACGCACCAACTCTCTTTCAGCCACCATGATCTCACAGACACAAGCCCAGGGAGTCTCGGGACAGAGAACTACCAAAGGCTCTGGAAACAGAACAAACATCAGGTTTCGACACTTCTTAGTTTATTTCCAGAAAAACCACATTATAATCACTGTCCTTACCTTTTCTCTTTCCCTTTGATGAACAGTTTCTCCCCCTGAAATTTTGCATTCTGGTTCTTTCTCTCAGCTGTAGCTTTAATTGAAAGGCAGACATTTGAAAGTATATATTTTTATTCAATGTCCCCACCATACTAGGCATATTAAAGATGCTATATAATAAATACAAAGTACTGATTTGCATTCTTTTACTTGAATTCTTATTTCTAGACTCTCCAAGTTCAGGAGCTTTAATTTTCCAGTATATGATTTCATGGGAAGCTAGCAGCCAGAGAGTTTGTGCTGGTGCAGCTGCAGGTGGCTCTAGGTGAAACGCTGACCTCTTGGTTAGGAAGAAATCAAAAGCAGGAGCGCTGACTGAACAGTCTTGTCTACTGACAGTCATTTAAAGTGACAGGCTCACACTCTAAAAAACAAATGAAGCAAAAACTCTTCTGAGCTATAAGTTTTTCTTGTGTTCCTCTATTAATTTAATATTTAATTCTCTTCAACAACTCATACAGAAGTAAATGCAATTCCTGGGTATAAATATGATATTTTATCACCTCATAGCCTTGCTTAGGCTAAGCTCATTTTATTATTATTATTTTTTTATTATTTTGGTTTTTCAAGACAGGGTTTTGCTGTAGCTTTGGAGCCTATCCTGGAACTACCTCTTGTAGACCAGGCTGGCCTCGAACTCATAAAGATCTGCCTGCCTCTGCCTCCTGTGTGTTGGAATTAAAGGCGTGTGCCACCACTGCCCAGTTTGCTATCACATTTAACTGGAAGTTAGTTACATTTACTATTTTATAGTCAATCAAGTATTCACATTTCTATAGAATATAATCAATGATGAGTTTGAAAAGGAACTCTTTCAACTCATCCTATTGAGAGCCTGAATTCTTAATGAGTAGACAAGCATGCATTAAACTCCACTGACTTATTCAGGGGGAAGATGCAGTTTAACTTCTCTGGGGAATAGAGCTCAGTGAAAAGTCTGTACATTTTAGGACTTTTAGGGAGTTTACTGAGAAAACAAAAGGAATTTTTTACATCATGAAACAGTATAGCTTCAACATACTTTTTAAAACCTTGGATAAACATCACAAGAAAGGGCCAGACATTCCAGTCCCTCAGAGCTTCTAGATGGTGTAGGACTGAGGGTTGAAAAAGATTAAAGGTTTCTTGAAGCGAAATCTGAAAGGTTGGCCTCTCCGCCACTCCCTTAATCCCAATTTCCTCAGACGTTTCCACATGACACTCAGTGAAACCCTGCCAACCATGTGCCTGGCAAGTGGGGAAAAGACACCAGACCTGGGTGAACTTGGCAGTGAGCTGGAAGTGATGAAGGCAGCACCTATGGCCCTGTTTCAGGAAGGTCAGAAGCCGGTCAAGGTGAAGAAGAAACAGTAGCAACCCAATATGAGTTGCACCTGAACACAGTCCAACTCCTACCAAATAGGGGGAGGGGTAATAAATATATGTAGGACCTATTAACTAGTTGACACTGTTACGATGTCCCAACTCATTCAGTTCTAACCCTGACAATTTCTACAAGACAAGCTTAGTTATTATACTCATTTTGGAGATGGCAACACTGAGAGATTAAATAAACTACCTGAGGACAAATGGATTCTAATTGGGGGAGCCAAGACTTGAACCCAGGCAGTCTGGCTCCAGATTCCATATTAAGGCCCTGTGCCTCTCTTTAATGCAACACATACAAACTGATCTAAACCTCTAAACTTTAAGAAAGATGAAGGGGCAGTACCAGTGAGAAGACTGGGTTTCACAAATACATCTGATCTGTTTAGGTTGATGAACTGCCCAAATAGGTGCTTGGCTTCCATGAGCAGCCCACTGTGCCTGTGTCCTTCTGAAAACAGAGTACACTGCCCTATTGATTCTTTTATTTATACACTGATCCTCTAACATCATAGAAATTGTCATTTGAACTAATTGGATTCTCAGAATAATTGGTTTCCTCCTAGAAAACAAATTCCTCAGGCTCTTTGCAAATCAATCTTGGCATTAAGTCTTTGTGGAATGTCCACGTTGGGAAGCCAGCAAGAGATCATTCTTGATTAGCATTTCCTTCCTTGGGAATGGCCTTAAAATTAGGTGAACTGTCCAGAGAACTGCCTTTCAAATCATGACCTCTTTCCTAAATTGGTCTCCAACATTTTGTTTATGAGGAAGAAAAGAGGAATGGGGGGGAGAAGGGGGATGCTGAGGAAGGACCATAAGAAGTCACACAGCCAATTACTGAAGGAGACACTTATTGCTTAGTGTACCAAAGAAATGGCTTGGCTTATTACCCACACCAAAGAAAAGACAAGGCCCAACTCCATGAGTTTGGAAGCACAAGTTTGCTGATACAGTTTTAAAATGATCGCAGTGAGATGGCTCAGCAGGTAAGGATGCTTGCTGCCTGAATTTGCTTGACTTGAGTCTGAGTCCTAAGACCATACATGGAAGGAGAGAACTGACTATCCCCAATTACTCCCCAGCCTCCAATGTGTGAAATGTGTGTGTGCAGAATAAAACAAATATAAAAATTTTAAAACTGAAATTGGAAGAGCCAGCTTGGAAAAGAAAAGGTAAACATTTCACTCAGGAATATTAGTGCTCATTAAAACCTGAAATACTCAGTTTTTAAGTAATGGTGGATTAATTACCAGAGACAAAAATGATTCATTGCAGGAAAGCCAGCGGCCCAGCTGAGCTCTGGTGAATCTTGGATAGGAAGTCAATTTTACCAGGAGGAATCTGCAGAGACCAGTTCTCTGGATGAAGAAATGCAGGCTAACATCACTTTTGAACTTGGAATGAATCTGCCATTAGGAATGGCAAGAGAATAAAAGATAGAAAAAGAGCAATTGCAGAGAGAAGGAAAAATAACGCTTGTTCCTAAGAATGCTGCTGCCTTGTTTGATGAACTAGCCTATTTGTTTTGGCTCTGACTAAACTCAAGAATGTTTCTGCATATTTTACAGTGTAGTTTATAGACATCAAAGGAACAATCTCCCCTTTCATCGTTATTTACACATAAAAATAATGCAATTTGTGGTGCATGTACAATGTAACTTCTTAAAAAGCTCTCGAGTCTAATTTATTAATTGCTTGAGATTTAAAGTTAAACAAGGGTGAGATTCAAATCATCTGTTTCTCTGAAATATTTGACCAGCAGATCTTGTTTTATTAATGAGATGCTCAACAGCTATATGAATATTTATGGAGGTGGTTGGAGGGCTTTACGAAGAGTCCTGGAGCAAGTGACAGAAACATAAAAGGAAAAGGGTTCTAACTCTCTTGAAAAAATGGGGGCTGTTTCTTTGTTTTAGTCTACTCTTTCCTCTGTGCTTCCAACACTAATGCCTCCCTGCACCCCACCCAGCACTCCAAAGCTTTAGTTTCTGCTACAGTGCCTATGATGGCAACAGCCTCCTCCTGATACCCGTGGGAATGACAGCTCATTCTTTTTGGGTGGCACAATTCACTGCACTGATTTTTCCAATGGAAGGCATTTGGAAAAAATGATCCATGTCAAATATTACATACAATTTGCTTATTTTATTGATTCTCTCTTAGTTCCTAGAACTTTCACATAAAGCTCCGTCTTCCCATGTTGTATTATGTGTAAAAGCATGAGTTAAAATTGTCAGCTGTTTTTCCTGATTTAGAAAACACATTGATGTAGAATTATTTATGGTACTAGAACTGTTTATTAACCCCCTCATTTTCTAATATTTTATATTATTTCAAATTAATACATCTCTACATTTATTTTACTTTTTTTGGTGGAAAAGAACACACACATAGCAAGCATCCATCTATCTCAACCCTATTGGAGTCAAGTGTTTGAGCTCTGTAGCAACAAATATGTTCTGAAACCAAGTCCACCAACAGGCAATGGGCTCTTGGCCCAGTTGCTCCAGAGGTTTTTCTCCACATGCCAAATCTACCCCTTATATCTTCTGCAGAGGTGATGCCTCTGCCCTCAAAGCTGTCTACCCCACCCCAGCAGCCACCTTTATGCTCTAGTCCTCAGGTTGTTACATTTCCTCCAGTCATCTTCTCATCTCCCTCCAAATTCTACTTCCTAGTCCTTCAAGAGAGAGGATCTCATCAGACTGTTAGGAAGAAAGGCTTATGATTAGCTTTACATTTATAGTACATGAATTACTTCAAGTAGTTAAAAATGCTAACACATCAATGATGTCTGCGTCTTAGTTTGCTAACCTAAATCTCATGAATTTGAAAATTTGTGGGTGAAGGAGGTGTGGCAGTATGTTTTTGTGTAAAATTTATCAGAACATTTCATTTACACATGTGCACACGTGGATGAGAGGCTACTTGCTCACATATGGAGGTCTGAGAACAACTTGTGGGAGTCAGTTCTTCCTTTACACCCTGTATATCTCGGGGATTAAACTCAGGTTTCTAAGCTTGACAGCACGCGCCTTTATGGGCTGAGCTGTATCACTGGCCTCAATTTGTCCTTAAAATGGTGTTACATTTAATTAACTACCGAATGAATTAGTATGTGTGCATGCAACAGTGTGCGTCCAACTTGGCAGACTACCGGTGGAGTCAGTTTTCTCCTACCATGGGGGTCCTGGGAGAACTGAACTCAAGTCATCAGGCTTAGTGGAAAGTGTCCTTACCCATGAGCCATCGTTCCAGCCTGCCCACTTCCACTAACACCAAAGCTGGGACTGCTGCACTTACGGCTGCAGTTGCAAGAGTCAACCGTAGGTATAAAATGTTTACTAGCCAAGGGCTGCATTCTGAGTCAGCTTAGACTCATTTTCTGAGTGCCCATTGCTGGGTAGAGACCAGGGGTAGGAGATATGAAACTCAGGAGCATGACTAAGCACAGCAGGATTTTATGATGTGTAGAGTCTCCAAGTACTGAGCAGTAAGAATCCTTCACGGAGGGGGAGGCGACCTTGAAATAGCTCTGCTAATATAACAACAGGCATTCCCTAGCAGGTGAGGCTGCAGTGGGGAGGAAGAGAGCTGCAGGAGGGAAACAGTGGCAGGAACACAGCAGGTGCAGGTACTTGTGGGCAGCCAGGTAGCTTGACTAGGCCAACGTGGGCATTGAGAGACCCAAGGAGAATGTGTAGCTTGCCAGCCAGGGGAAAGTTTGTTCCTGAGGTTTGATAGTTTGGTAACTATCGTTAAGAGATTAAAACATCATAAGACATAAAAAACAAACAAACAAAAGCCCAGTCCCTCAGCTCTCATTCCCCATTTGAGGTGCAGTCAGGACATTTCAAATGTATAAGCATGACCCTTTTCACCCACCACATCTGGCAAGCTTGCTTCAGTGGCACAGGCACCCACTCTGTAAGTATATCAATTGTTCCCCAGCTTTTTGCTCTAGCAACGCTGAAAGACATTGAATACATCTGTAAGTACATCTCTATAAGATGAATTCCTGCTGTGGCCCTGCTGAACCAAAGGATCTAGGCTGCAATGAGTTTCCTCCCATTAATGATACATGAAACCATGTAACTCCCAAACCTTCACATTCAGTTTTTTTCCAAATTCAAAATTTATGACAGTCTTGATGGTAGTTGGACCTTTGAAAGCATACTTTTGATTTCCATTTCTTTCCTCTTGAGTGAGAATGAACACATTTCTCGTGTTTGCCAAATCCTGATACTCTGTATGTAAATCCTATCTTCATGTCTTTGCTCCTTTGGGGCAGGGTTCTTAGTGTTTTCCTACTGACTTCTGTGCCCTCTCTGTAATGTGGGATATCACAGTGGTCTAAGAATTTCCTGATAGTTTCTCATCCTGGAATGGCACTGAGAGTTTTGGCCAGGATATCAGCTGAGGAGATGCAGTTTTTGAATCAATTACAAATCAGGAAAAGCTCTGAATAGGGTTATATCAGATAAGACATATATTTAAGAACTCTGGTAATAGACAAGATAAATCGGAATGAAAGACTAAAAAGAACAAATATGGACTCCAAGTTTCTAACAGGAAACGGGAAGACTGAGGGCACCTTTTATAGATGGAAAGGAAGAGCATTTAGGAGGATGATAATTCAATGGTGTAGTTTCTGACTGGGAAATAGTAGTACATCCTCCCCAGGAAGGCGATTTACAGGTTGTGCAAAATACAAGACCCAGCCAGGACCATGCTGGGGCCTCTGGGAATCCTCTCCAGAGAAGTAACAGCTGAAGTCAGGGGAGACGAACTTAACATGGAAGCAAAGAGGAGACGTAAAGCCCAGAATGTCAACGTGAGGACACACTTGGAGGAAGAGAAAAGCATATAAAGCAAGAGTGGAGTGTGATAGATCAGGGATTTGCAGGCTACAGCCAGCATACCAAAGCCAGCACTAAGCCTGTTCTTGTAAATGAAGTGAACTGGAGCACGGCCATAGCCAGGTAGGGACAGATTAGCTATTACTGCTTCTTACCACAGTGGAAATGTGGAAATTGCTGATAGTGGGCACGGCCTTCACAGCACATATACATATATATATCTCCATCTATCCTTTTCAGAAAGGAAACCCTGATCTGGAAGGAAAATAGTTGGGTATGGTCAAACGGCACATGAAACTACAAAGATGATTATACACAGAAAAGCAGAGAAGATGTAACAGGTTGCTTTGCAAAGTTTCTGTATTATGCTGATTACAAAAGACATTTAAAAATAGAAAACAATAGAGTAACATGACACCTATATCGAAGAACAAGAGGTTGATGGCGTTGGGCGCCAATCTGTGAAAGGGGGGGCGCAGGCCTGCTTTTCGTCCAGCCCAGCTCCCGCACGGCTA
>LOJH01057440.1:0-11555 GCA_001685095.1 Ellobius talpinus | reverse complement strand
TCCCTCCCTCCCTCTCTTCCTCCCTCCCCCTTCCTTCCTTTCTTCCTCCTTACCTCTGTCCCCCCTCTTCCTTCTCTTCTTTGTGTGTATATGTGCACATTCATTGTGTGTGTCCTATGTGTGTGTGCATGCACAGTAGTATGTGTTACTCAGAGAATGACTTCAGGTGCTGGTCTTCAGATGCCTTCCACCTTTTGTTCTTGTTGGCTTGAAATGTCAACCACAGTGTCTAGACTAGCTTGCCTGTGAGTTCACGGTAACTTTGCTGTTCCTCCCTCCCATGTCACCATCACTGCAATTACAGATGTGTGACACTGTGGTTGCCTTTTACATGAGTTCTGGGGATCTGAACTCAGGTCTTACAAGGCAAGTGCTTTACCTGAGCCATCCCCACAGCCCCGCTTTAGTTACTTTGAGGGTCTAAGATTTATTGGTATCTAATTAATATTTGTATGGAGAGCATCTACTATGATTCTCAATGGTCCCTGCCTTTAGGTGTCACACCTTTGCACAGGATTGGATCTAGACTCACTTCTAATGACTAGAGTATGTCAACAGTAGTGAGCTGTCCCTTCTGAAGCTGTTACTTCTCTCATCCTCTGAGGTCTCACTCCAGGGTATGTAGGTGTGTGTGTGTGTATGTGTGTGTGCACACGCACGTGTGTGTATGTGTCTGTGTGTGTGTGTGCTGTGAGAAACCCCAAGTAGTCAAGGAGTTTCTAACCAGTCCAAGGCATGGGTCTCGCCACAGTGAGAGAATCTGGAAGTGGATCATCTGGGACCTACCAACAATCAAGTGGTGACCTTAGGGCACAATATAGTTCATGGCTCAATACTGGATTTCACACATAGATCTAGAGATAAGGTCCCATCTGGCCAGCATTATACCAGAACCATGATAGACTCAGAATCCAGATCACGAGTGAAGAACCATGATAGACTCAGAATCCAGGTCACCAGTGAAGCTCAGAGGCCTGTTCCTTAGAATCTATAAGATAATATGTGCATACTGGTTCAAATCTCTAAGTTTTATGGAACATTGTTACCTAGAAATAACAACAAAAAAATACAAGCATGTGGATACTAGTTTGGTGGGATGGATTCCTACCAAACATCTGGCCTGGAAGTTATTATTGAAGGAAAGTAGGGTTGACCGGATCTGAGAACAGCCAGAAACTTAAGGGCTGGTCCTCTACCTAGCTGTACATTAGGATAATTAATGCAATTAAAATAAAAAGATCCCATTACTTAGGTTCTTTTTCTGGCCAATTAAATCCAATTGTCTAGATGAGATACATAGCTATTATTGTTTTGAAAAAACTTTGGTATTTGAGATTGGCAGTCAGAAATGAAAACTTCTGGGCTTCTTATACTGTACTCAAGATTTAGTGTAGCTTGCAATTATCTAGAAGATGGTTCACTTAAAATGTGTGTTTCCAGACAAGCCCTTCTCCTCCCAGTCACCACAGTAGGAGCCAAGCAGTTTCCACAGTCACCCACTTCCTGGCGATTCTGGTAAAGATTTCTAGGAGCTACACTTTGGACAATGGTGGGTGCATGGGAAGTGAAGTAGTCTGGAGACAAACCAGGTTTGTTTTGTGAGAGCATTAGTGTTACAAAGGAAATGAACCTGTGACTCAAGAGACAGTGAAAGGCTGAGTAGGCAGGGCTTGATAGTCATCCCGGTGACGGAAAGGAAGCGTTCGTTGATGACTTCTGAATTGTCAGCCTGGTGACTGGACGCAGATGGCAAATGATATTTTTGGGATTATTGGGAGCACAGAGAAGCCAGTGCAAGAGAAAGATGAAATGGCGGGCGGGACTAAAGGGCAAATAAATAAGAGGGTCTACTGTGTCTGCGGTACCAAGTAATCCAGGTATCGAAACAAGGATGGGAAAGCTGGAGAAGGAAATTGAAAATGACCTTGGGGGGGAAATAGCACTTCAAATGTAGCTTGAAATTGTCTAAGGAGAACATGGGGCTTTTGTGGAATCAGAAAACAAGTTAGGGCAAAAGATCTAGGAACAAAATACGAAAGCAAAGTCTGGGGATGATCATAGTTACCCACAGACAGAAAATGTAAATAAAGGCTTGCTGCTATGGAAAAGAAAAAGTTAAAAATCAGTAGAAGGAAACAGAAGCAAAATGAACACTAGCGCCTGTTTTTAGAAACGTTGGAGTTGTAGGAAGTTTGGGAAGGAGCAGAGAAGTGGCGATGAACTCAGCCTGAGTGTTTTTCTCCTTCTGACACTGCATGCTGTTCTGCAGTATTTTAAATAATTGATGAGTTGACGCTGGTGCTATTAACTTAGTCCATCTTTTAAAATGTATCATCATGATTGTCATGGTCATCGTCATCCTCGTCATCATTTGTATGCCTGTACACGGCATGTGTATCCCAGGACAGCTCTCAGAAGTCGCTTCTCTCCTTCCACACTGATTGCTAGGAATCAAACTTTATCCTCAGGTTTGAGCAGTAAGTGCTGAGCCATCCTTGGGCCTAGCTAGATTCATTTTTGCTCAGATGTCCATAATTTGACCTATTTTTTTTCATATTTAGGACCCCACTCAGAAGCCCACCTTAAACATGTTTCTTATGTCTCCAGAGTTTCTCCAGTTGTGGGCAGTTTTCAGGGTCTCTTTTGATGTGTGATTCCCCTCTATATGCTGTGAATAGGTTTTATTACCATTGGTTAATAAAGAAGCTGCCTTGGGCCTATGGCAGCACGGAATAGAGCAAGGCGGGAATTCCAAGCAGAGAGAGAGAAAAGTAGGCAGAGTCTAGGAGATGCCATGTAGTCACTGAAGGAGACAGGTGCTGGATGGAACCTTACTGGTAGGCCACAGTCATGTGGCAATACACAGATTAATAGAAATGGGTTAATTTAAGATGTAAGAGTTAGTTAATTAAGAAGCCTATTGGCCAAGCAGTGCTGTAATTAATATAGTTTCTGTATGATTATTTTGGGTCTGGGTGGCTGGAAACAAGAGAGCAGCCTCTGTTTACATTTTTTGTCTTTGGAGACTTGGACATGTGAGAGAGTTTTGGACAGGAGCTTCACACAGTGTCCCTAGGTGGACGGATAAGAGTTTATCTGACAGCAGACCAAGTCTGTATGATTTTATTTTTGTGGTGGTGTGGGGACACCATGGAGGTAAAGTGCCATTTGCATAGCTCAATGCCTGGGGTAAAACTCTTAACACAACTTGGCTGTTAATTGTTAATGTTGATTCCCTGGCTTGATTTCAAATTGTGATGTTAGCTTTGTTTACTGGCTTTCCTTTATAGTCTTATCATTGTCTTTGACCAAAAAAACCCCTCTGAACTACCAAAGTGCTGTGGATTAGAGGAATGTGTACCATGCACAATTTAGGTCAACTTAAAAACATTTAAATCAAACATAACATTTTAATTTTCTTGAGAATTATAATTACGTCAGAAAATTCAGCTTCGTTTCTCCAAGTTTCTTTTCTCACTGTCCCTGCTTTTCTTGTGCATGTTTTATGTTGTCTCCTTTGCCCAAATATTTCCTGAAATTAACTTTGGAGATCAGGAGCCTCTTTTTATGCAGAAATATTATTATGTTTCATATTACTGATTCTATGGATTTTGTTTAATAGCTTTGCTTACAGCTCTTATCTTTGCCTTTGGCTATAAGTAAGCAATGACTTTTAACAAACTGAACTCCAGGGGCATTAGTTACTAAAGTGCGCGTGCACTATTGAATATAATCCCAGGATATTGTTTAGAAACTAAGTCAAGCTTCTACCAAAAAAAAGAAGTATGGAGCACATTCTTGTATCATGAATTCTAATAAGTCTTAATGAAACCTGGAGATAGATATTAGGGGGTGAAATCTGAGAGATCAGAGAAGCAATGCAGCCAGCCACTAGAGAGTTCTTTTACCTATATTGAATCCTTAGACCAAAAGGGCGATCCTGTCCTCAGACTGCCTCCTCAGACTGCATCTCCAGACTGCACTGAGCTCCTCTTTCCTCCCGTCTTATATTCATCTCTCCACCCAGCAACATCACTCCTGTTTCCACCTCCCTCCTGGGATTAAAGCCATGTAACTCCCAAGTGCTGGGATCACCTTTGTGTAAGCTGTGCTTTTCCTTTGACAGATTCAATCTAGTGTAGCCCAGGGTGGCCTTGAACTAACAGAGATCCATCTGCCTCTGTCTCCTGAGTCCTAGGATTAAAGGTGTGTGCCACCACTGCCTCGACTCTAGTGGCTTAGCTCTGCACTCTGATCTTCAGGTAAGCTTTATTTGTTAAAACACAAACAAAATATCACTACATTTCCCCTTATTTTTATTTATTTATCTTTAAGCCCTTTTTAATTGAAAAAAATTTCCACAGAATACATTTTGGTCATGTTTTCCCCATTTCCCAGTTCCTCCAAGATCCTCCACATCTCTCCCCCCCCACTTTGTACTTCTCACTCACTCTCTTTAAAGCAAAGAAAAGCAAAAACAAAATAAAATAACACAAGAAACATACCCCTGAACACATAAAAATAAATGTTAAAATGAATAAGCAAATGACCAATAAGACAAAATGTCTACAAAAATACAGCTGAGTTCATTTTGTGTTGACCTTAGCATGAGGCTGGCCCTGAGGTGTAGTTAATATATCCAGTGAGACTCCACTGGAGAATACTGATTGCCTGTTGTCCAGAGGGTGTCAATTGGAGATAGACTCTTGGTTGGGGTGGGAGCCTGCGCTTACTTCCCCTGCTCAGTGCTGAGGCCCTGTCTGTGCAGGCTCGGGGCACGCTGCCCCTGCCTCTGTCAGTTCACATGTGTTTCAGTCCTGTTGTGTCTGCAAGACAGTTTCAGAGCTCATTCTTTGAGCTAAGAAAATCCATATTTTTTTCCTTACCTCCATGTGTGCCATGAGAATAGCATTATACAAACAGAAAGACATCAAAGGCAGCCATCTTTTTTTGAGGTTTGCTTCTGTTGAACATTCAGTACAAGCCTACAATCATGAAATATGATACAGACTGGGGCTAGGGTAAATTCGAGAAAATCAATGAAAAAAATCCTTTACTGAGCTCAATACTTTGGATAAGCATTACAACTATTTTTTTAACATTTAATTAGAGAGAGAGAGAGAGAGAGAGAGAGAGAGAAAGCATGAGTGAACACACGCAAACCATGCTGTGTGTCTAGAGGTCAGAGGATTACTTGAAGGAATCGGTTCTCCTTTTTCACTCTGTGGGTCTCAGGGACTAAGTTCAGGTCATCAGCCTTGGTGGCAAGCGCCCTCACCTACTGATCCATCTCACTGGTCCCACAATTATTTTGAGAAGGATTTTTTTCCCATTGGTTATTTTTAAAGCACCAGACTTGCAATGTTCTTCCTACAGGTCAATGCATTCCTCCCTGGAGCCAATTTCTTATATAACATGGTCACCATACTATTGTGTAACTGCTGAGTTTTGAAGACAGGTAGGTAATATTGCATCTCACTTGGAATTCTTATTTTAAAAAGTGTGTGTGTCTGTGTGTGTGTGTGAGTGTGTGCGTGCTTGTGCATGTGTATGAGCATGTAGCATGTGTGGAGGTCAAAGGGCAACTTGCAGGAATTCCCTCTTTCTATCGTGGGTTCCAGGGATCACACTCAGGTAATTCAGCTTGGCAGCAAACACCCTTATTCGCTGACCCACCTCACAGACCCTCAGTTGGACTCCTTTTGACTAGAAACTCATTGAGTAAGCTGATGACTATGGAAAACATTTTCATGCCGTATCTTCAGGGACTGACTGTTCTTTGCTAAGGCACAGGGTCGTGCTGTGCTGTTTAGTTTTCTTTTCCCAGAAGGGCATGGCAGAGCTGTCAACACCTAAAATGAAGACACCATTCTGAGAAAAAGGAACACTGTGTCATTATTACTGGTCATATTGTGTCATCGTTAGAGCTAACCTCAGACACATTAACAGAAAATTTCACAAATATGGCCTGTGCTTTTTGTGATTTTTGAAGGCTTATGAAGTAAATAGACTTTAGATTAATGTGCATTAATCATGCTATCCAGAAGTGCACACCATGGCATGTAAAATTAAGACA
Source organism: Ellobius talpinus (assembly GCA_001685095.1). Taxonomy (NCBI): domain Eukaryota; kingdom Metazoa; phylum Chordata; class Mammalia; order Rodentia; family Cricetidae; genus Ellobius; species Ellobius talpinus. Next base: position 5,479 of record LOJH01057440.1, on the reverse strand, counting down.
CTTCAACAACTCATTAAGATATGTAAAGACTTGGTTTTTTTATTAGGCATGGAATGTTACTTACAACTTCCTGGATTCTCCCTTTCTCCAGATTTCTTTGTTTCATAGAGGAAAATTTCTAGGAATTAATTTTTAAATTGACTATTACAAGTAAATCGTGTCATGATTGCTATTCAAATACTTTTCCCCGAGCATCATTAGGCACTTTTAAAAGCTGTATTTTGTGTAATTATTCTAAGTATATTTTCCTTTTTAAAAATCTTATTTTTATTACTTCATTGAGAATTTCATGCAGTGTACTTCTGATTGTACTCCCCACCCCCATCCAGTTTCCCCCAGATACACCTCAACTTCCCTTCCCACTCAACTTTGTGTCCTGCTTTTGTTGTAACATAGAGTCCAATTTGTGCTTCCTGAAACTGTTAGGTGTCGGCCATCCCCTGGAGCATTGCCAACAGATCAGAGGTAATATCCTTATAGGGAACTGGCTGTCCATCTCCCTTCAACTGTCAACTTCCAGTAGCTCCTGGGATTGAGGTGGGACTTTGGGTTTAATTTTTGTTGAACTTGTAGAGATCTTTTGCATGCTGTCAAAGCCACCAAGTTCATGTGTGCAGCCGCCCTGCTGTGTCCAGAAATCTGTTTTGTTTTAGCCATCCATTGCTTTATTCCCTCTTCCTTGATGATCTCTGAGCCTTGTGGGGAGGGGTGTGTGTTGACAGTAGGTGTCTGTCCTGTCTAATCCCGCAGCTAGTCAGCCCCAAAGAAACATACAGAGGCCTACATTAATTATAACCTGGTTGGCCTATTAGCTCAGGCTTTCTTATTAACTTACACATTAAATTAGCCCATATTTCTTGTCTGTGCTAGTCATGTGGCTTGGTACCTTTTATCAGAGAGGCGCTCTCATCTTGCTTCCTCTGTGGGTGATGACTGCAAACTCAGTCTTTCCTCTTCCCAGAATTTTCCTGTTCTGGTTGCCCCACCTATATACTTCCTGCCTGGCTAGTGGCTAACCAGCATTTTATTAAAGCAATACAAGAGACAAATCTTTACAGGGTAGAAGACCATTGTTCCACAGCAGGTGTGATGTGTGCATCCCATTTAGGGCTGAGCACTCTGTATTTTCTTATTTACTGAATATTGATGGTTGTGGGTCTCTGTGTTAGTTCCCATCTATTGTAAGAGGAGGTTTCTCTGTTGAGGCTTGGGAGATGCAGTACTCTGTGGGTACATTGATGTTATTGTAAGCTGGTTTAATACTGCATCCATTTAGCAGAATAATAATAATAGGTTTTCCCTTAGGGCTTTGACCTATCTCTCCACAGGTTTTTGGCCCCAATAATGGTACCAGGTATTGGTTTCCTCTCTTGAAGCAAGCCTTAAATCCAATCATAAAGCATTTACTTATTTCCATAAACACCCATGTCACTATCACACCAGTAGGCACGTCTTCTCAGGTGGGTCGTTAACTAGCTCTCAGGTTTCCAGAGTTAGTACCGATGCTCCCTTTTCTCCTCTGGTCACATATATGGCACTTTCCAGCACCGTGGAGACTAGCAGGGATGAGGCTTCAGGGTCAGAATCAGGGTGATTTCTCCAAGCTCTGAGTCAAGTAACACGCACACATACATGCTCTAGGACTCCAGTATGTGGTGTCATAAGCAGCAAGGTCTGGAAGGCAACCAGGAGAAGGCAATGTTTATAATGTTTGGGCGTCTATGGGACCTTATTGGCCAACAGCTCTAAGAGAAGTACAGTATTTTTTCTTTTTAAATGACATCAAATTGTATGTATTTCTGGCTTACAGGGTGAGGCTTCAGTGCCCATCTACAGTGTTTATTGATCAGGTTGGGGTAACTGGCTTTCTACTTTCCATTGCCTTTTTTCCTTCACAAAGACAGTGCACTCTATCATGTCCTTTGACCACATCCATACCCATACCTTCCCTTCCTGTCCCTCCTCCTTTCCCCTTCCTGCCAGTTTCCTCACTTCCATAGACTTCTGAGGTTCCAACCCTCTCTGTTCTGGTCTCATTCTGCTTTTGGAGTAGGGCGCTCCCTCATCAGGACCGAACACCCCAGAATAGACTCTGGACTCTCTCCTGTAGCTGAAACTTGTGTTCCTTAAAAATGTGATCACCCACTTCATAGGATCCTTTCTCCCGAGTAGCTCCTCTCTATTCTCTGCAGAGGATAAAAGTCTCTGTGTGGTTGTCACCTGCTCTCTTTCTTCTTGTTAGGATTAAGTTTTGAAAGGGAGATGACCTAATGTAACTGGACATTTTATGAGGCGCAGTAACCTTTGGAGGCATGAGAGATTCCTGAAAGGAGAAAGTGAGGCTTAGTCTTAGGTAGGACTGTTCATGGGTTCCATGTGTGCCCTTCCTGTCTCCACCACTGGTCTCTGTGACTTATTCAAGTGTCCAGTCACATCTTATCAGCTCAACTTTTGTTTGTTTTAATTCATGGAGGAATATCCTGACTCATTTTCTTTGGTAAAGAGTACGTGGAGAGTCTAAATAAATTCAAGTTCTCCAGTAGATATTGACCTCTCTTTTTTATTCTAAATTTTTTATGCATTTTACATACCAACCACCATTCTCTTCTCTCCTTTTACCCCCCCATCCACTCCTAAGAGAGGGTAAGACCTCCCATGTGGAGTCATCTAAACCTGGTATACTGGAACTCTCTTTTAATGATGACAAATTCCAGGCTAATAGAGGCATCTGGGCTGGAATCTCTTCCCAGGTGATGACAGTGGGTACTTCTAGTGGCTATTCAGAAACCAGGCTATTATTGTAATGAAGTGTTTGCTCCTAAGTTGTACCTCTGCTATTCCTCCAACTAGGGCCACCGAAATACACTTCCCACTAAGGTACAAAGTAACTCTGAATCTGGCCCCTCTTCAGGGCTTGCTGTGTTTGGTTTTCTGCTTTTGTTTCATGCCTGGTGGTTTTATATAATAGTGTTCCATGCAGAAGGCTAGAAAGCACTTTACTATGCACTGCTCAATTTCATCCACTTATTATGTGCGTAATTTGAGTTTCAGGGGCTACGTTAAGGAGAAGGGATGAGCTATGAATACAGCAACCTATGCTTTCAAGGAGCTGTGTCTGTGAGGCAGGCGACCGCATGACAATTCCAACAGCAGAGAGCAAACAAATTCAAGTATGTGTCTTGATTATAATCATTATTGCTGACACACCTAATTCCAGGAGAGACAGCAGGTCTGTAGAGCTTTGCAACAGCTGCTTCCCCAAAGTCATATACTTACACACGCCACAGGTGGGCCCCGAGCCCAGCTTCCTGGACGGCAGAGTCTGATTTGCTAGCACATTGAGGCCATGCTTTATTCAGCTTCTCAGGGACAACAGCACTCTGCTGAGGATGCCTGGGGTTCTCTCCCAGGCTGGTGAAAACTGTGGGGTCATGCTTGTTGCTCGGGTCTTACGCTACACACTCTTGGCACCCGATCAAGATTGGCGGACACCAGTTGTACCCCCAGAGTCTTTTCTTTGTCATTTTAGAATTCAACTTCAGGCTTCCTACTGGCTGGCTTTCAGCCCCAGGCCCAGGGGACCCCTCCCAGCAGTTCCCCAACAGAGGCCATCAAGCATCAGTCTGATGTTAAGCACAAATTTGGCAAAAGCAGATCTTCAAGGACCTCCTGAATTGCACCCAGGAGTACCTGTCAGTGTCTCACTGAAATAGCTTTCAGGGACCAGTTCAAAGTATGACACCAGGCTTGCATTTTTGCTAGGAAGCGAAGGAAGCAACTCAAATTGCCTGAGAACAAATGTTATTTGTTAGCTTTCTTAACTCGCCAGACTTGGAGCGAAAGATTTTTGGTCTAGCTTAGGCAGAGGCTTAAATAACATTGCCAGGATTCTCCCATTGCACAGACTGGCTTCTCTACGTGATGAGGAAGATGACCGCCATGCCCTAGACTGTTAGCTTAGTGGTTCCTCAAACACATGGTGTCATCCTCACTCAACAAGCTGTGGAGACCGACTTCTCTGACTAGGTCTGTGTTCTCCTTTGGGGCTGAGTGAGGGTGCCATATCAGAGCTGGAGTCTCCTAGATGGAAGAGTTTTCAGACAAAAAGAGGCAGTGGTTCAAGAGAGACAGAAAGATTAGGGTCATCTGTAGTTGGCTCTTCATCTTATAACCCATAAATGATCCAGGACCTGTTGTAGGACAAAGCTATAGTATGTAGTGTGATTCTAGAGGGCTCCGCAGAAAGCCCTAGGCTGTACTTGCCTATCCTCTCTGTTCCTCTCCCCAGCAAACAAGTGCCAGGAACACTTGCAAGCTAGGTCCCTAAAGGACGCAAAGCTCCTCTATGTTCTCCAGGTTTGATATGTAGATATCTCTAGTATTGAGTTCTACTGGTCACCTTATCTCCTGAGGCTCACAGTGGAGTCTATACCATAATGGTTCCACAAGATGTGAGGTAATTTTAAAGAAATAACCTAACCACAATAAAAGGGCCCCTTTCCTTATTTGTAAGGAAATAAGATCCCATCTCTCACTTGGGCCATCTGTGGGGAACTCCTCTGTGTTCCATTGTGCAAGACCCTAGTTTTACTTGGATTTTAAAATTCATAGGCTTCCCAACTTCCCAGTTTCAATTTGGGAGTGTAACAGGTGCAGGGCTCAGCACTGCAACCTCTGCAGGCAATTTCTCTTCTCCATTATTCATTATTAACATGATACTGTTATTTAGAGGCGGTACCAAGGTGTCACAGGCTTAATTCAACTTTGACAAATAACAAGGCAAATAAAGCTGGAGTCTGAAAGCTCCTCCATAGTCAAGACCCACACTGAAATCGCAGGTGACTGTGGGAGATTTTTCTCCACATTAATGACACCAATTGCTTAATAATAGAAACGAGCTTAGTCTTATGCCCAGTGCCAGTGTGATTTGCTGTGGTCACTTGATTCTTACATTGCATTGATTTGGTAGGTTCTGGTTTTGTTGAGGAAAGTTTCCTGGCTTCCTCCTATCACCTTCTTACCAGAGGATGTGAGGATCTGATTGGACAAACCTGCCTCAAACTGTTTAGTGGGGTTGTAAGGATTCTCCAGGGTCCCAAGAAGTAAGGGGAAGAGGGGGACTTGAAAAAGAAATAGAAGCCCATCCTCCATCTTGACCCACCCTTCCTCCTCATACCCTGAGCATGTTCTAAGCATGCCATCTGTCATGGGGCTTTATACCAGGTCTTTGTCACTATTCCCCAGTCACCTCTTGCCATGGACCAGCTCTCTTGGAGCTCAAAAACCGAGGGAGAATGGGGGCGAAGGCTAAGGAGAATCTAGAATTCGGCGAGTGACAGACAAAAACTCAGAATGAGCTTTTGAATCTGCTGCAATTTATTCAAGGCAAGGCAATGTATTTATACTTTTACAGAAGCTGAATAAGCATCAATTACAGAAGTTGACACACTTCCTTCAAGGCTAGAGAGAAGCTAATACA